>JBCEWC010002246.1:0-35552 GCA_038996855.1 Solanum aculeatissimum
GTGTATAAGCTTAAACTCTATACACCAAATCATCTACTATATAAGTTGAGGACACATATATGACAAATTGATCTATTAAATGTAACACTATATTGAATTGAATAAATAAATAAATAACTATTTAATAAATAATACTATATCCAATCGCATGGTTAATAGTATATCCTAACAATAATACAGTACAACATAAACTTATTAACATGTTTGATATAATAGAAAAAATTTAAGATCTCTGATTCAGTAAGATATGTAGTATTCACCAAATGTAAAAAACATGAGTTATCTATACACTCAATGCGCCTTTCCAAAAGTTAGTTATATTTAAAATGGAAAAATCCTAAACCAAAGATTAATTTACATTAATGTTCATCAAAATTTGGGTGATAATTTTTATCCAATTTCAAGTTGAAAGAGTGTCAAGAATGCATCAATTCAACAACTATGCAAGTTTCAATTGTGTAATCAGGATAACATCATAATCATATCTAGATCTATATCTATCTATTTATATTCTATATCCTATATCTAGCTATATCTATATTACCTTAAAAACATGAACTCCCGAAATTGAAAGTTAAATTATCTAAATACCCCTAACTTAAAAGAAACCCCTAACTAAAACCCCCAGACACTGCAAACACCTTCTCGTGCTTTAACTCTTCTAAGCGAAGAGTTGTGACTATCGCCTCTCACATTTGGTATTGTCCTACACCTCCATCTAATCTCTACACCAAACGATGCAACTATTCATATTTTTTAACTTTAAATAAACTAAAAGACAAATTAATTCTCCCATTCAAAAGAATTAATGCAGTAACACATCGGGTGTGTACGAGATTTGTGTCCTTCCAAGGACCGTACCTACATTCCTGTAATGCCCCTCCAAGTCATTTCTGTGGTTCTGTAAATATTTTATCAGTTGGAATATTTGTATAGTGACCATGGGTATTTGAGAATTATTGACACTGATTGTTTGATCATTGGGTGAATCGTTTGACTTTTGTAGTGTTTTAAGTTAAACGAAAGATTATGACCTTAAAATGAATTTTCAGGTAAAGTCATAGTAAATGATCTCAGAGCATAATTTTGATAGTTCTATCAGCTCCGGAATGGTCTAATTAGGCTAGGGTAATGTTTGGTGCAATTATAACGAGCTTTGTAAATTTAGTCTCCTGAATGGGTTAATAGTTGACTTTAGTCAACGTCCATAGGCAATGTGTCTCAAATGGAAATTCTGACCGCACTGCTGGATCCAAAAAAATTGAGTTTGGTCTATGAGGACCTTTCATTCAATTTACGAGCCTTTCGGGTGTGTTTTGATCCCTTCGATAGATTTTAATATTGGAAAATGGGACCCACATTGAAATAAAAAGACCTCTGATAAATTTTTTGACTACATCGTTGAATTCAGAATGACGTTTCTGATTAGATTCCATAAATGATTGTATTTTTTCAACTCCGATTATTAAAAAAGTTAAGGCGACACCGACGTGGCCCAACGCTGCCACATGGCAAGTCGATCAAAAGAGGAAAAACATGTATATAAGTTGTAATTTCTAGAAAATTGGATAGCAACGTACGGACAACTTTAATCAATGATTTTTCTCTTATTTATTTATTTATTCAATTTGGGCGATTCAAAATGCTAACTTGTATATTTTTTTGAGAGGAACACTGTGGGAGCTTCGAAAATTTATTTCAGCATATCTTTTGAGGTAAAATTCATTATTTTGCGGTTGTATTTTGAGTATGTTTTTCAAAATTTTGACATGTGATTTCTTATCCATTTTGAGTCGAATTTGGGTCTATTTTGTGTGTTTTTCTGAGGCGCACATCGTGGTAATGTCAGAATTAATTAATTGCGCTCCGTTTGGTGTGGAAATCTAATTTTAGCTGCTGTTATGTTGTAGTTTTTTTGGAAACTTCGTGTTGTGATACCTTGGTTGTTTCTTATCAAAATTAAGTAAAATTTGGGTCTAAACTATACTACTTTTCGAGGGCCACATCATGGTATATTTGGATTCTACTGGTTTGACTGTATTTTTTAGAAAATATATAAAGAAACTGTTGAAATAAATATTTTCCGATAAGGAATGTCACATGAATTTTGGGCTAGTTCTTGTTGTTTTGACCTTAATTTTTGACTATAGTCTCGGGGTGACATAATAGTGATTTTATGGAGGTTGGTTTGGTATTTTGAGCGTGGACCTCATTTTTCCCATTTTAGTCCCAGTTAACGTATCTTCCCCATTTCTTGACATATTATTGGCAAAACAACCGTATTGATATTGTGACTCATATTTCGACATATGAGAGGCATCTAGAGGCAGTCAGACAGGGTAAAACTCACATGGACTGATCTAGAGTGCGTGGATTCACCTTTCAGGTAGGCTAGACTTTCCTTACCTCTAGACTGAGTTGAAATACATGTATATTGGGAGCTTGTTTGTGGTTGGAAGTACTGAGTAAGATATGTATTTATGTCATGACGTTGAGTGTTAGTTATATTTTTTGCCATGCATTTTAACACTATTGTCATGATTTGTTAATACCTGTTTTCCTGGATAGTCATTGTACTTAGCATATGGGGTAACTACAGTTATTTTGGGATACTTATGGTTGTTCTGGACTATACTAGTTGTAAGCACTATAGTAGCTGAATTTTGGCACTGCTGAACTACAAAAAGGCCTGGTAAATGCTGGATATGAGCTAATGCCCTGTGACAAGTATATATTCTAGCTTAACTCTTATCTGTAGGAATGTGTAGCCTAATGCTACTGAAATATGCTAGCTGTGAGGCTGTTTGTTGATTATATGCCATACTGTGGACTGAATCTGGTATAGATATGATTCCTATGGGCTGACTTGTTTGGGATACCTATGATATAATCGTACTATGGATTGATTCTGGTATAGATATGACTCTATTGGCCTGGGTTATTCTGGATACTTATGATATACCCATTGATTGTTCTTTGGGTCCGGGACTCTGTCGATTATACTTGGGTCTGAGACCCTGTCGATTATTCTTTAGGTCCAGGACCCTATCAATTATGCTTCGAGTTGAGGACCCCGTCGATTGCTCGTGGGTCAGGGACCCAGTTGATTTTTCTTAGGTTTAAGACCCATCGTTACCTAGAGTACTTTTGATTGACTGGAATGTAGTGTATTTGGCTTTAGATGGGCATGGCCCTACATTAGTCTATGAGACATATACTTCTGTATATAACTATTAGTCCTTTTGCATTATTATCCTTATCTGAGATTGGAATTAGCTAGTATTATCTGAGAGATGGTGACTACAGTTGTGTGGGTTGGATTGTATGTGATATATATGTTGTGAGTGTCATCTCATACGATCACTCTACGCATGATATGATTTTGGGAGTTTTGGATTCGAATAGACTGGTTGCATGAGAGATTGTTTCGATACCTCGAGTCCTAAATGATGCTCCCTGCTATTGTTGAGCTTTAGTGGCCACGTTTGAGTGTTTGAGACCTGGGAGTCGCACCTCGTGGTCTGAGTCAAATGACCACAATTGTGATGTCAAATGGCAGATACCAATTTTGAGGTCCGAGCACTAGCTGATTAGTTTTTGGGTTTTGAGACATTACTATTTGTTCAAAGAGATATGACATCCTGACCTATTTGGGGATAAGCCCCCCGATCAATATTTTGGATTTGAGGCCCTGTTGATTATGTCACTGATTGATATTTCAGGTTTGAGGACCTATTGATTATGTCGTTGATTGATATTTTGGGTTTGAGGCCCTGTTGATTATATAACTTATCAATATTTTAGGTTTGAGGCCCAATTGATTTTCCTTGGGTTTGAGGCCCTATTATTTATGTTAGGGGGATTCTTTTATCTCGCGGGGGATACATCCCACCGTTATATATATTGTTAGACTATCTGGCCGTAGCTGACTACCCCGATCGGAGGCCAGGTCGAGAAGGCGGTTTGAGGCCTTATTTGATATTATAGGGGTTGGAGGTCCCGTGTGACTATTAGGGGTTCGAGGCCTCGCATGATACTAGTTACTGGATGGATTGAGGACCCGGTTGATTACCTGTGGATCCACATACCCGTACATACCCTGATTGTGCATGGGTGTACCCTCTAGCTTATGAGGGCTCAGGAGGCATTCGGGCTTAGACACTAGGGCCTTACATCCATGTACAATTGACCCTTGGATCATGTGATATTGATAGTTGGGTTACTTGGTAGTTTCATGGGTTTCATGGTAATTTTGTTCGTTAGATTGTGCGGGGGTGTACCTTCTGAGATTTTTGGGGCCTAGTAGGCGTACAAACATAGATCTTAGGGCCTTTTTCCTGCATACAACACTATGTCTCTGTTTGGTAATAGTTGTGATTTTGGCCTAATCATGTTTTGTCAATTAGTATCAGTACACATCACTTGGGTTGGTTTAGTTGGGGTTCGGTGATTCTCCAAACATGATTACTTCTTGATTAGGGTTTTGATTTGCTATATTTACTACAGTTCTCTATATTTGAGCCTTTTATACTGATAATATTTCACTCAGTCGGCCGATGATGCCTACTGGTGCCTATTACCGGTACTCACCCCTACTTTTCTGTATTTTCCCATGATGTAGGTCCAAGTACTAGCTGCATTCGCAGAGTTAGGGGTTCATAGGCAATTCATGAGACATTGGTAAGCATTAACAGCTCTGGATATTTTGTAGTCTCTTTCTGTTTTGACGATCGTCTTTTGTATTCAGACACTTACCTAGTATATGTAGTTTGGATTTGTATTTGTAGATGGCTATTCTGGTTATGTATATAGATATGTATATTTAATTTGAGTCTATAGTAGCTATGTACAGGTGACTTCGAGGTCCTAAATAGATTGCGTTTGCTGTACTTATATGTTGCTAATATCTTTATCACTAGTGATTCAGGACAAGTGTCGTGGGCATTGGGTTGGCACTTGCCTGTAGGCGGGATCTAATAGGCGCGATCCTCGACCTGGGAGGTTGGGTTGTAACAATATGCTATTAGATCCTTAGGTTCGTTGGTCTCATTTGTATAGAGATGCCATTTAGTAGAGTCTTGTGGATGGGTGCGGAGATGTTTGTGACTTATCTCTAGGAGGCTATGGGATGTTTAGGAAACTTCTTGTGTTATTGATTCTGGTCGTGTGATATTACCAATAGCTTGTCAACTTCCTAAAATCTAATTTGATTTGCCCTTTTATGTGTGTGTTGCGTAGGAGGTAGACTTCAGGCAGGGGTAGTGCTGCATCGTCAGTTAAGATAGGGAGTAGCCCTCAGAGACTGTTGAGTAGAGACTGGATGCCCTCAAGTTTTGGTAGCTGGATAAGAAGACTACAGGTATTGAGATTGTGGGAGCCCTAGAGATAGGCTTCGTAGTTAGTTACTTGTTAGGCGGCGACTGTGTATGGAATTATTAGATATGTTGTTTAGGTTGGGACTCTGTAACACTGATACCTGTACATTAGCTATTGTTTAAAGGTTTTATGGGTTGTGAATACTTTAGATAAAGATTATACCGACGAGAAAGGATGTGACTAAGGTAATACTAAGCATTGATGTTCTCTGTATATCCGTATTTGATTATTTGACCACTGGTCTGACCCATTGGGCATCCTGATGCGAATAGGTATGCTATACCCGATGGAATTCTGAGTAACTATCAGTTATGGTATGATTGTACCTTACTAGGGGCTAAATATAAGCCAAAACCCTGTGAATTATATATATGCTCCTTTTGCTGCTTGACTATTGTAGTGGGTAGTCAAATACAAGAGTTACATAGTATTTGAGGGGATAGCTGTCAGTTATACCCCTGTCCACACCTTGTGCCTCTATGGTTATGATCCTGTTGTGATGATTCTGTTGATATATGGTTCTCCTGATTCCTTGGTGATTGGATTATGAGATAAATGCTATTCCTGGGGGCTTAGTTAGGGTGTCTATTGTTAGATGGGATATTGTTACGTCATCAATTGAGTTACCAATGTGACTTGTTATAATTGTTAGCTGGCGGGGATTGTGTTATCCGGATTCCTGGCTATGCTTGCCACTGGGGATGTGATCAGTTTGTCCGGTTGCCTTGTAGTTGAGTTATGTTTTACATTGTTAGCTGCATTGCTTAACTTATCGCCTACTTGAGCATGGGTTTCAAGATTCTTTTATCCTAGGTCAGGTATTGAGGTAGTGGAGGTCCCTTTTATTAGTGGGGGATCAAGTGCTGTGACTCTTCAGGATGGTGATGTGATAATTGAGACTTTTATGATTGAGCTATTTTGGTAGCTGTGAGTCGCCATGTATGTCTTTTGCTGATTAACCCAGATTGCCGCCAGACAGAGATGTTGTGTTGCTATAAAGATTAGACTTCTGTTAATTGAGAAGGGCAGAGGATATCCCAGAAAATCGCATCCGGACCCATTTTGGCTATTATAAGATTTTGGTTATGTTATTTGGTTAATTAATGCCTCTGTTGTGTGTACGAATCTGATGAATTGTTTGTACGAATTTGATGACTTGTGTGTACCGTTCTCATTGTTATGGTGGACCTGTTGAGGCCCCTACTTGCTAAGGTTTGATTTATTAAGTACTATATTGTTGTGGTTGAGTTGTTAGGTGTTGGAATAACTAGATCTTAGGTAGCTGGGACAATATGTGTCAAGTTGGATTAGGGAGGTTGTCTATGAGCTATATAACATTGAATTGCTATAATTTTGATTAATTAATTTTAGGGCTAGCGAGTATGTGATTAGTATTATTTTTACCTTCCTTACTCGTGGTACTTTGCTTGCGACTGAATGATGATATCTGCTGAGCACTGCGATGGAAAAAATGATATATACCTGTCTATGGAGAAATATATAAGGAGTCTGCTGATGTTTGACATATTGAGTATTTGATGTATTTTTGAATATATGGTGGTTGAGAGGGTATTGGTGATTTTTATGTAGATCATCTGTTGTGTTATGTATATCTATCATCATTTTGAAGCTACTAATGATTATCACGTTAATAATCTATTATATTAGGATGGTGTGCTGACTACTTACCACATTTATGATTACTATTGTTACGGTGATTGACTTACTGAACAACAAGGGAAAAAGTCTAGGTCCTTACGGCGGAATATGATTACATTAGCTATTGTATGCAGTTGTGTTAGCATCAATTAGTCGAGAAGCTACCTGGGGTTAAGTTGTAAGGATTTCTTGCATAAGGGAATGGGAAACAAGGTAAGGTCCGGATATGTGGAATATGGCTACAGTCGGGGATAATTGTGATTGGTTGGGTATCGACTAGTATGTCGAAGACACGTATATTTAGCCTGTTGATGTCCTATTATGTGTTATCGGATTTAGTTGATGGGCAAGGGGTTGATCTTTTGAGGATCCCTTATAGATTGTTATACTAATTCTCTGTTACATACAAATGGCTTATGGTATTTCTGATTAGTTGGGGCAGCCAGAATTATTGTTTGATGCTGAGCATGCTTATGAATGTTGTATTCACTACCTACTGTGCGTTCAAGGTTGGGATCCCTATATGGTTCAAATGAGAGTCTTCAGGTACGTCCTCATTCTTACTTTCGCGGACAAAAGTTCTATTAGTGGAGGATGTTGTAATGACCCTCCAAGTCATTTATGTGGTTTTGTGATTATTTTATCAGTTGGAGTATTTGTATAGTGACCGCGGGCTATTTGTGAATTATTGACGCTGATTGTTCGGTCGTTGGGTGAATCATTTGATATTTTTGCAGTGTTTTGAGTTAAATAGAATATTATGATATTTTTGCAGTGTAGGATATTAGTGCAGCACGTTCTGGCGACTCTTGTCCCAAAGGATAGATATTTACTATAGATTTATGAGAGAGTTGATCGTCCTTTACCTTGGCAAGTTTAGGACGGGCGTGGCAATGAGGTCGCCTTCATTGTGCATCACCAAACTAAAGGTGGTGGGATTAGATGCCGATTAAGAGAAACTCCTAAGCAAACATTGATTGAGCATGGTATTTTAAACTGAGTTAATCATTATCAAGTCTATTTTAAAAGAATGATTTTATTATATACTTCATATATACAAAGTTGAGTCAAGAGTTGATTGAGTTGAATTGAGTGAGTCGAGCTTTACTTTTCCTTGAGCTATTTTACATACCAGTATATTCCATCATGATGCAGGTCCAGGTGATAGAGGACTTCAGCCTGCGTATTGTTGAGGTCTATATTAGTGCATTCCAGAGTTGGTGAGCTCTCCTTGCTTTCTAGATGAGTCTTTATTTCCTGTTTTGATTTATATATTATTTATTTAATTTGGGGTATCCATGGCCTGTTATGGTACTATCTCGA
Source organism: Solanum aculeatissimum (assembly GCA_038996855.1). Classification (NCBI taxonomy): domain Eukaryota; kingdom Viridiplantae; phylum Streptophyta; class Magnoliopsida; order Solanales; family Solanaceae; genus Solanum; species Solanum aculeatissimum. The sequence continues at coordinate 8,359 of JBCEWC010002246.1, forward strand.
TTATTGAGTAGAGTCTTCATAGATACTGAGTAGAGGATTTTTTTGAGTATATTGTATTTCCAAACTTATCCATTGCAAACTATATTGCAGTAGAGTTATATTTGTCTATATAAGCATTTTACTTGAGTATTTATTCTGCCATTGAGTTGATGTGAAGATGAGGCCAAGTGTTTCTCTTGGGTAATAAACAATGGTTCTTCAAGTATCAACCATGCCAAGGGTACCCTCCTGGGGAATGACAAACTTGGTATCAGAGCACAGAGTTCAAGTGTCCTAGGGAGTCTATGAAGCCGTGTCTAGTAGAGTCTTGTTTATAGGTGTATTGTGTACCACACTTTATAAGCGGGAGGATATATGACATTAGAAATTGTTACACTTTTCTTGTATTCTGAGTTAGTGCGAAAGAGTTTAACTCTATTAAAGTATCTATCTGATTCGTGCGTTACGCGTTTGTAGATCATGCCTCCTAAGCATACCACCACCCAAAGAGATGCTTCAATCTCTAATGTTACAAATCCTCTACCAGAGGTGCCTACTCAGATAGAGACGAGGGGTTAAGGCTGACCAACTAGAGCTATCGATGTCCCACAAGTACCTACTGTTCCACTTGCTCCTACTACGAAAGCTGATTTCAGAGGAGCTGTCCCTAGGTTCACCCAACTGGTAGCCATTCAGAGTGGGAATCAGAGATCACAGGCTCTTAGCTCTAGCTCCCAAGAGACAACTACTGCAACTAGACTTAGAGATTTTCTGAGGATGAACCCACCAGTCTTCACAGGGTCTAAGGTCGAGGAGGACTCCCAGAACTTTATTAATGAGATATGGAAAGTGCTAAAAACTATGCATGCGAGTGAGATTGAGGGAGTTGAACTGGCTTCCTATCAGCTCAAGGATGTGGCGAATGTTTGGTATAATCAGTAGGAGAAGGGTCGAGGTCAGAATGCTGAGCCTACCGAGTAGGAGGAATTTAAGAGTGCGTTCCTTGACCACTTCTTTCCCAAAGAGTTGAGGGAGGCCAAGATTGAAGAGTTCGTGAATCTGAAATAGGAGGGGCTGATGATTAAAGAGTACAACCTGAAGTTTATCCAGTTGTCCAGGTATACCTCAAATATGGTCTAGGACATGAGGGCGAGAATGAGGAAGTTTGTATCTGGACAGGGTAGGCATGCGAAGAAAGAGTGTAAAACAACATTTTTAATCTTAGGTATGGATATCTCTAGAGTTATGGTTTATGCCTAGAAGACTAAGGAGGGTAAGAAGAGAGATAAAGAGGAGTATCTGAGTAAGAACGCCAAGTCAGCAGGGTCTGAGCCTAATCAGACTAAATAAAGTAAGGCAGATAAGTCTTACTTCCAAAAGAGGACTTATAGATATGCACCATCTTCAGCCATGCACCAACCCTAACTATCAAGTATGATCAAGGGTCTCGAGGCCAACCAAACTTTAAGGCACAGGGCTCACAGTCTTAGGCCAGTATGACCCTTGGGTCTAGAGGGAAGCTACGTTGTGGGAGATGTGGCAGGATACACATGGGGAATGCAAGATGGAGGGAATGATTGTTACAAATATGGTCAACATGCCATTTTCATAGGAAGTGCCTGATGTGGAATAATAATTCTTAGTCTTCTATGACAGCGCCATCAACCACAGGTAATCAGAGAGATATTTCACTAGGGACAGGCGGTGGGACAAACCGTCTATATGCGATGAGGAACCGATAGGACCAAGAGGCAACACCAGATGTTGTGGTGGGTATGATATGAGTCTTTACCTTTTATTATTATGCTTTACTTGATCCAGGTACAACTTGCTCCTTTGTGACACCATATGTGGCTAGTAAATTTGAGATTCTTCTAGAGTGTTTGTTTGAGCCATTTTCTATTTCAACTCCTGTTAGTGAGTTAATTTGAGCCGAGAGAGTTTATAGGGATCATATGATATCCATCTAGCATAGGGATACTCTAGCTGATTTGATTGAGTTAGAGATGGTCGATTTTGATGTGATCCTTGGCATGGACTGGCTTTATGCTTGTTATGCCTCTGTTGATTGTAAAACTCGAACTGTCAAATTCCAGTTTCCAAATGAACCTATTATTGAGCGGAAGAGAGATTTTGTTGAGCCTAAGGGTAGGTTTATTTCCTACCTCAAGGCCCAAAGACTGATCTCTAGGGGATGTATCTATCACCTCGTGCGAGTTAAATCTGATGATGTTGAGTCTCCTATTCTTGGAAGTGTTCTCTGAAGATTTTCCTGGAGTTTCTCCTTATAGGGAGATTGGCTTTGGAATTGATGTTCTTCCTGACACCCAAACCATTTCTATTCCACCATACAGAATGGCCCTTGTAGAGTTGAAAGAGTTGAAGGAGGAGTTGATACATTTTCTAGAGAAGGAATTTATTAGGCTGAGTATCTCTCCATGGGGTGCTCCGGTCTTGTTTATGAGAAAGAAAGATGGTTTCCTGAGGATATGTATTGATTATTGCTAGTTAAATAAGTGACAGTCAAGAACAAACGTCCTCTTCCGAGGATCGATGACTTATTTGACCAACTTTAAGGTGTCACTATTTTCTCCATGATAGACCTGAGATCAGGCTATCACCAGTTGAAAATAAGAAAACGTGACATTCTGAAGATGGTGTTCTAAACTTGATATGATCACTTTGAATTCTTGGTAATGTCCTTTAGGTTGACAAATGCACCTGCAACCTTCATGGACTTAATGAGCAAAGTATTCAGACAATACCTTGATCTATTTGTGATTGTATTGATTGATGATATTTTGATATATTCCAGAGATGAGGAGGAGTATGCAAATCACCTTCGTATTGCTTTGTAGACACTCAAGGATAACGAGTTGTATGTAAAATTTTCAAATAGTGAGTTTTGGCTTAAGTTTGTGGCATTTTTAGGCTATATAGTTTTGGGAGATTGTATACGAGTGGATACTCAGAAGATTGAGGCCGTTAAGAACTGACCCAGACCAACCTCTTCGATTGACATATGGAGTTTTCTACGTTTGGTCGGTTACTATCGTAGATTTATTGATAAGGTTTCCTCCATATCAACACCATTGACTAGACTAACTAAGAAAAATATCAAGTTTTAGTGGTCTGATGAGTGTGAGAGGAGTTTTCAAGAGCTGAAGATGAGGTTGACTACCGCTCTAGTATTGACTTTGCCTGAGGGGACTACTGGATTTATCATTTATTGTGATGTCTCTAGAGTGGGATTGAGATGTGTGTTGATGCAGAGAGGTAAAGTGTTTGCTTATGCTTCTAGATAGCTTAATGTACATGAGAAGAATTATCCCACTCATGACTTTGAGTTAGCAGCAGTGGTGTTTGCTCTTACGATATGGCGCCACTACCTATATGGAGCACATGTTGATGTATTCATAGACCATAAAAGCCTGTAATATGTCTTTACCCAAAAAGAGCTTAACTTGAGGCAGAGTAGATGACTTGAGTTACTCAAAGACTATGACATGAACATCCTTTACCACCCAGGTAAAGCTAATGTTATTGTTGATGCTCTTAGCAGGTTGTCTATGGGGGTACCTCCCTTGTAGAGGAGGAGAAGAAAGAGTTAGCCAAAGAGATTCATAGACTGGTATGGTTGGGAATCCAACTTGAAGAGTCTAGTGGAGGTGGAGTTAGTATTCAAAATAGGTCTGCATCATCTCTAGTTGTGGAAGTGAAAGAAAAGCAAGACTAAGATCTATCTTACTACACTTGAAGGTAGATGTGCATAAGCAGAAGGTGATGGATTTTGCCAAAGGGGGAGATGGAGTGTTGAGATATCAAGGCAGATTGTGTGTTCCAGATATTGATGGGATTCGAGAAAGGATCATGGAAGAAGCTCACAACTCTTGATATTCAATCCATATAGGTTCAACCAAGATGTACCATGACTTGAGAGAAGTTTATTGGTGGAGTGGGATGAAAAAAGATAGTTTCTGAGTTTATTTCTAAGTGCCCGAATTGCCAACAAGTTAAAGTTGAGCTTTAGAGGACATGTGGAGTAGATCAGAACTTTGAGATTCTAGAATGGAAATGGGAGATGATCAACATGGACTTTGTTACAGGCTTATCGAGGTCTCGCAGACAACATGATTCGATTTGGGTGGTGATAGTTGACAGGATGACCAAATCTGCTCACTTCTTGGCAGTGAAGGCAACTGATACTGTAGAGAATTATTCTCGATTATACACAAGAGAGATTTTTAGATTACATGAAGTTCCCTTCTCTATCATCTCATATAGAGGAGACCAGTTCACTGCTCAATTATAGAGATCCTTTTAGAAAGTCTTAGGTTCAAAGGTGAATCTTAACACTGCTTTTCACCCTCAGACTGATGGCCAAGCATAACACACAATTCATAACTTGGAAGATATGTTGAGAGCCTGCATCATTGGCCTCAGAAGTAATTGGGATGACCATTTTCCTTTGTTGAGTTTTCTTACAATAATAACTTTCATTCGAGTATTCAAATGGCCCCATATGAGGTACTTTATGAGAGACGATGTAGATCACCGATTAGATAGTTCGAGGTATGTGAAGCAGAGTTAATTGGACTAGACTTGGTTCACCAAGCTATGGAGAAGGTGAAAATCATTCATGAAAGATTGAAACTTGCATAGAGTCGACATAAATCCTGCATTGATGTTAAGAGGAGAGACCTAGAGTTTGAGGTCAATGATTGGGTGTATTTGAAAGTGTCACCCATGAAGGGTGTGATGAGAGTTGGAAAGAAAGGAAAGCTGATTCTGAGGTACATTGGTCCCTACCAGATTGTGAAAAGACTGGGTAATGTAGCTTATGAGTTAGAGCTACCGCTGAAGTTAGCCACCATCCATCCAGTCTTCCATATTTCCATGCTTAAGAAGTGTTTGGGAGATTCGTAGTTGGTTTTGACTAATGAGAGTATTGGAGTGAAAGACTATTTGAGTTAAGAAAAAATCCCCGTTCAAATCCTTAATCGTCAAGTTCACAAGTTGAGGACCAAAGAGATTGTATTTATCAAGGTGCTGTGGAGAAATCAGTTCATTGAAAAAGCTACTTGGGAAGACGAGGAGCATATAAAAGCCAAATATCCACACTTATTTCCACCTCCTGATGATGAGAAAGTTGATGGTAATAATCCCTTCTTATTCTTTTGAATTCCGCTCTATTCTGAGTTTGATTGACTATAGGATCCTAGAGTCCGAGTGAGGATTGGGTTGATTGTTGATTTTTTATCTGCCTTAATTGCTTACTTGCTCAAATTGATTGATTGCATGAGTGAGTTATGAACTATTTGATTGTTGGAGTTCTTGATAGGGTTCGTTTCTTGTCTAGTTTCCTAGACTTTCTCTTTATTCAAGGATGAATGATCCTAAGGGGGAGGTAACATCCCCATGTTCATCCCACCTAGACTAAGAATATACCCAGAGAAAACTGGGAGAATGACTAACAAGAGTGGCTGAAAGAAAATTCACGAGGATCATCTACGACCCGTAGAGAGATCTATGACCCGTAGAAGGGGCTTCGTAAAACCTTAGATGACTTGGTGAAATTTTATAAGTCCGAGGTCCATATACGGGACAACATACGGCGTATAAAACTATCCTTGATTCGTAGATTGGTTTTGTGAATTGGAGGTCCAAAACCCAACTTTTAGTATCTTGAGCTACGAGTTATCAGATGGCCCGTAGAACTCTTTACATCCCGTAGAAGTGGTTGCGTGCCAAATTCTAGTAACTCAAATTTCTGTACCCCTCACCTATGAAAGGCCATCTACGACCCGTAGAAAGGTCTAGGACCGTAAATGGTCACTCATAGAACCTGTCGGCAATTTTTAAGAGGGATATTTTTGTCTATTCTTATCCCTTTTTAATCAAACCCTTGAATCTTTTAGACTTAGTTAAAGTTTTAAAATAGAACCCTAAGGGTATTCTCATCATTCTTCATGCTTAGGGCTTTTCTGAGAACACCAAATGAGAGAGAAGAGTAAGAGTTGCACATTCAAAACATGAGGACTGATTGGAGTTCAATTATTTCTTCTATTTTCAGGTATGTAAGGCTTACTAAAGTGTGGAACTACGTTCGTTCACATTTACTTTCACCTATTTGAGTCGAAATTATGAGTAAGAATTGAGTTTTGAAATCCCAATCGTCCAATTATCGAGTTTCAACATTTATTATGACTTCTTATGTTAATATATGAAATAATTATCATGTTGCATGACTACTAATATGAGATTAACAAAAATACTTTATAGTTGGTATTATGAGCACTAAATTGAATGATCTTTATAACAACCTGTGCATGGATTGAATTGAAGTTTGAGTTGAGAGGGATTGTATGAGTTGAGTAACTTGAGCATGATTGAGTATGTTACATTTAATCATCTATAATATTATGTATCTTTATTTCATTACATGATGAGTCTAATTAAGTGTGTTTGAATGACCGTTTGAATATGACTATCTTTGTTGATTGACTGAGTTGATGAGAATTGAGAAGAGTTGAGATGAAAAAGCCTATTGAGGTTGAGATTTGAGTTGATTGACTTAGAATTGAGGATTCAAGTTGATTGATGAGTTGAGCCTGTTTTAGTATTGGGAGAAGTATCAAGCACTAAGTTGGGAGCGAGTGAATAACTACTCTAACCCACAGAACTACGTTGTCAATGTAGGATAGTCGTGCAACACGTTTTGGCGACTCTTGTCCTAAAGGATAGACATTTACTATGGATCCATGAAAGAGTTGACCGTCCTTTACCTTGGCAATTTTAGGATGGGCGTGGTAACGAGGTCGCCTTCGTTGTGCATCACCAAACTAAAGGTGATTGGATTGAATGCCAGTTAAGAGAAACTCCAAAGCAAATGCTGACTGAGTATGGTATTTTAAACTGAGTTAATCACTATTGAGTCTATTTTAAAAGCATGATATATTCTATACTTGCATATATACGAAGTTGAGTCAAGAGTTGATTGAGTTGAGTTGAGTGAGTCGAGCTTTATTTTTCCTTGACCTATTTCACATACTAGTATATTCTATGTACTGACGTCCATTTGGACCTGTATCATTTCATGATGCAAATATATGTGATAGAGGACTTCAACCCACACAATTTTAAGGTCTAGATCAGTGCATTCCGGAGTTGGTGAGCCCTCCTTGCTTTTCGGAGGAGTCTTTATTTTCTATTTTGATTTAGTACCTTATTTCTTTGATTCGGGGTATTCATGGTCTGTCATGGTACTATCTCGATTGTTGAGTAGAGGCTTCATAGATACTGAGTAGAAGATTTTATTGAGTATATTGTATTTCCAAACTTATCCATTAAAAACTATATTACAATAGAGTTTTATTTATCTATATGATGCCTTTTACTTGAGTATTTCTTCGTTGTTGAGTTAATGTGATGATGAGGCCATGTGATTCTCTTGGGGAATCAACAATGTTTCTTCAAGTGTCGGCCACACCAAGGGTACCCTCCCAGGGTGTGACAACAACGATGGGTTTAGAGGTAATAATATTTTTTCATCTTTCATAATATTATATTATCGTGTAATTTATATGCATGTTGGTTGATAATTGTTTTGCATTTTTATCAACATGAGTTGTGGTTCAGTTGCAAGACTGCTCCATTCTTAATAAAAGGTTTTGCGTTCGAGGCTTGAGTATGGAGAAAGTTCTGTTGGGAGCTCTATCCCTAAATGGATTGTATAGTGTATGATTCAAATTTAGCCAGAGCTCCAATATGAATACTGGACATAGAATGAGAGAAAAATGACATATATAAAATCATAAATACATTCAATTATTTTGTCTACTTTTATTGTTGAATAAAATGAAGTTGATTGTCAAATGGAATTAACTTAATTTACATCCTGTGATGGGAATAGAAATATTAAATATTTATAAACTTGATTATATGAGATAGTAATATTTACATAATTATTTATAGTTGTGTGCTCAATGATATAAGTTACACACATATTTATTTATTTATTTTTATATACTTTTTATTAATTGACACAATATACACGTGTAAAACACATACACTAAACTAGTAATTCTATGCATCAAAGAACAAGACGAAAAAGAAAAGGAAGATGTCATGCCGTTTGAGGTAAAATTTGGCCGTTTTACTGCTGTATCATTTTTCTAGTTTCAAAATTTTGACATGCAATTTCTTATCCATTTTGAGTCTGATTTTGGTAAAATTTAGGTCTATTTTGTGTATTTTTATGAGGCGCACGCTGTGGTAATGTCCAAAATAATTTATAGAGCTCCTTTTGGCATAAAAATATGATTTTAGCTGCTATTATATTGCATTTTTTTAGAAACTTTGTGTTGTGATATCTCGATCGTTTCTTATAGAAATTAAGTAAAATTTGGGTCTAAATTGTACTACTTTTCGAGACCTATGTTGTGGTATACTCAAATTCTGTTAATTTGACGGTATTTTTGTGTAATCTAAAGAGAAACGTGTTGTATAATATGTATAATTTGATACTAAATGTCACTCTAATTTTGAGTTATTTTTTAAATTTTTTGGGCCTCGTTTTGAGCTCAATTTCTGGCTATAGACTAAGGGTAGTGTAAGGATCATTTTATTGGGGCTGGTTAAGTATTTCAGGCATGGGCCCCATTTTTCCTCATTTTATTCATAGTTAATGTGTCTTCCCCCATTTCTTGAGACATTATAGCCAAAACAACCGTATTGATGTTGTGACTATGTTTTGACAGCTAAACGACATCGAGAGGCCACTAGGAAGGAAAAATCTTAAGTGGACTAATTTGAATCGCATGGATTTGCCTTTCGGGTAGGCTAGGTTTCTCCTTCCCCTAGACTGATCTAAAGCATGTATTATATATCTGTATATATTTGAGAATCATTGAATTAGAGACTATACATGCTAATTGAGATTGTAATCATTATTTGGACATGGTAGAGGCATTGTCTCTTGTAATAACTAGTTTTGGTACCATTTGGGGTTATGAATGAATTTGTTAAAGGTTGAGTGTAAATGTGTACCACGTGATTGACACGTATGCCTACCTAGTCACTAGCTACCTGTATGAATTCTCTGATGCTAGATACACGTTGTATTTTTGAGTGGATGGCTTTCTATTGTACTCCTGATGACATGTTGAGGCTTTGTGTTGTGATTCCATCGACATACTACGCTCCTGGCTACCTAGGTACTGGATTGTGGTTATATTGGTGAGGTGTGTGTTGTATCCTGGGAGTTAACTAGATTGTTTGTTATTGATATGGATACTCGTTGCTTTATCCGCTAGGATGCCTATTGTTGCTATGGATAATTGTTATACTTATCAATGGTCTATCTAGTGTTATACTAGGTACTGATGATACTTTTGGTTATCTGCTTTCTTTTGGGCCTTAGCATAGGCTTGAGCCAACGCTACCCTAGACCTGCATTATCAAGAGCCTGTATTGTTACATATACACAGTGTGATTTGTGAGGCATGGATCCGGGTAGACCAACTGAACAGATGACTTCTCCGAGGTTTGAGTCCTTAATGATTGTTCTTGGGTTTGAGACCCAATTGACTATTTTTGGGTTCGAGGCTAAATTGATTTTCTTGGGTTGAGGCCCAATTGTTTTTCTTAGGTTTGAGACCCAATTGATTTCCTGGGTTCGAGGCCTAGTTGATTGTTAGACCACTTGGCCCTGGTTGACTTCCCCCAACCGAGGCTAGGTCAGGAAGGGAGTTTGAGGCCCTATTGATTTATAGGTGTTAGAGGCCTCGGGTGATAGTTAGAGGTTTGAGGCCCCCAGTAACAATTAGGGGTTCGAGGGCCCTAGTGACCGTTAGAAGTTTGAGGCCCCATGTGATATTGTATCCTGCACTAGTTGAGGTTTCATCCCATCTGTTTTCGCCCCCTATACCCCTCTACCTATACACCCCCCGATTATGTGTGGGTGTACCTTCTAGGATTATGGGGTTCAGTTAGTGTATAAGCATTGACACTAGGGCCTTACACACACATATAACACTATACCTCAACCATGTGACAGTGTGACATAGTTTTGTTTTGGGTTCTGCCAACTGGTATCATTGTATATTGTTAGGTTTCGTTCTGTTGGGGTTCTATGGTTCTACAAACATGCTTATTATTTGTCTTGGGTTCAGATAGTTAGCACTGCATTATTTTATCACATTTATTCTTACTGTAGTTACTATAGTTCACACAGTAAGCCGATGATGCCTACTGGGTACTTTCTATTGGTACTGACCCCTATTTTCTGCATCTACTCATGGTGCACGTCCAGGTACGAGCTATGAATGTTGATCTAGGGACATTGTAGACTCTTTAGGAGACTTTTGGTGAGCACCAATATCTTTTTGGGATCTTCTATAGTCTTCTTCTATCATTTGACCATCTTTTGTATTCAGATATTGGCCTTGTCCATGTCTAGTTTTGGCTTGTATTATATTGTACTATTTTGTCTATGTATATATTTGTATTTCTAAGTCTATAGTATCTCTGTACATATGACTTCCAGAGCTTGGGATGGGTTGTTGCTGGCTTGGTTTCTATGTTGGTTGCTATCATTATGCTTAACTAATAAGACATGTACGTGAGTTTTACATTGTCTTACATATAGGTGGGATCTATCAAGCGTCATCATGACCTGAAAAGTTGGGTTGTAACAGTTGGTATTAGAGCCTTAAGTTCACCATCTCATTTGTATAGAGCTATCGTATAGTAGAACCCTATGGATGGGTGCAAAGACGTCCATAACTTATCTTCAAGAGGCTATGGGATGTTTAGGAAACTCTTTGTTTTTGATTCTGTTTGTGTAGTACTGTCAGTGACCTTTTCAAATCTGATTGTTTTACTTTTTTGCAGATATGACGCAGAGGGGATGGCCTTCGAGTAGAGGCAGGGGTATGTCGTTAGTTCCCAATAGGGAGTATCCCCATGGGACCTTTGAGTAGTAACATAATGCCCAGTTCCCCCACAATAGGAGGCGCTAGTTCCCCTACAACCCCAGTTGCTTTTGTGGTTACTCCTGAGATACAAATGGTCATCAGGCAGTTGTTAGCGGCACTTGGAGGCGTGCAACAGGGTCCAGCACCAGCCCCAACTCCTTCAACACAGGCCCCAGTAGAACATGCCGCTCCAGAGGCTCTGGTTGTACAACCAATGGGAACCATACCTTTCCAGGATCAGCAAATGCTTGGGTATTTTCTAAGATTGACCCTACCGAGGTACTTGAGAGCAGCCAGGGAAGATGACCCGGAGTTTCTGACATGTTGTATGGAGAGATTGCAGGCATTCAGATTATTGGAGTCCAGAGGCATAGAGTTCACAACTTACTAGTTGGTCGGGCCAGCCAGGCAGTGGTGGCAGACCTTCTGGAATACTAGATCACCCGATGCACTACCGCTGACTTGGGCAGAGTTCTTTGAGGCATTCTTGACCAGATATGTTCCCTAGAGCCTTAGAGATAGGCTTTATGATTAGTTTGTTCGACTGGGTTAGGGAACGATGACGGTGACTCAGTATGAGGAGAGATTCCAAGAGCTCTCCAGATATGCCACTACTATTCTACCGATAGAGGAGGAACGGATCCACTATTTTATACATGGACTGAGACCATAGCTGCGGAATGGGACCCATTTATTGGTGAATTTGGGTTGATCTTATCTAGATATTGTTGATCATGCCCGCTCTATAAAGCAATTTAGTCGTGAGGTCCAATGGGGCATCCACAAATGTCCTAGCCATGAGGGAGGCTTCAATGGATTCTAATCTGGTTCTAGGGGATAGAGTGACAGACCACCGATGAGATTTCAGCAAGGTCAGTCCAGCAGTCCATATCATGCACCATTGCAGGATTTTGAGGGTGGTCGTTGGGGTATAAACTTTTACAGTTAGATTTTTCCTATTCACTCAGATGTAGACAGAGTAACAGTGACACTGCTACATCAGGACATGGTGGATTCTATTTTTTGTAGGCCAGATTTCTAGGGCTTCTGTGTCAGGTCAACATTGTCAAGATAGCGGAGATCGAGTAGTTCAGGGATATTTTGCTTGTGGGGCCTTAGATCATTGGTTCAGGGATTATGCTATGCGTAGGGTAGTAGGTATAGCTCCATAGCTGCCAGATTAGCTCCTTTACCTACCAGAAGAGGTAGGAGCTAAGACCATGTCACGCCCAAAGTCCTATTAAGGCAGACTAACACCCATTGCTGACAAGGCTCGGGAGAACCAACCTATAATCATGCACTATCTATGAATATTATAAGGGGTTTCCACACTCAACATGATTTTAGGAAAGTAGACAGTAACAAAAACCCAAAAGAAAATACATATGACTAGGCAGTTAGAGCCAAAATGTCTAGCACATGAGATATGACCACACTTTACTTTACATAGTCTATAAAGCCTCTAGATAAGGAACAATATCTGATAAGGGTTGGGACAGGCCCCGCCTCATGGCTAGCTATTATAAAATACAAAAATATAAGTTCTAGACACGTAAAGCCCCGAAGCAACCTGGAGCTCAATAATAGCAACTGGATATATTATACTCATATTGGGAAGATCTACTAGTTCCAGTACCTGCAACATGAAATGTAGGTCCCCCGTGAGGGACGTCAGTACGAATTAATGTACTGAATATGTAAGGCAAAAAGTACTATATGTGAAACAAGAACTCAAATAAAATCATGCACTGGTGTAAGGATAAGAGACCACCTTTAGTCATTATGTGGAATCATGTACTTTATGTCTTTTTCATCACTTTACCTTTCTTTGCTTTACAATCTGTGCACAATATATAATACAAATGACCAGCTAATAAGTGATAAATTAATATCGGGATCGACCCATGCTAGACTTTACTTTCACCTCTGGGATACCCCCCATAATATGAGATCAACCCATGCTAGGTGATTTTTCCACCCTCGGGATACCACCCATCAATAAGCAATTTCACTTATATCTTTCATTTACATTTTAGATGGTTCTTTTTGTGGTCGTAACATTTTGAGCTGCAAAAATATAGACATAAAAAGTGACATGCATATAATCATGTAAGATAGTACCACAATGAAGAAAGTAGGTTACACAATTAATAAAATACGTAAGAGATGAAATAACACATGACTTGATTTAGTTAAAAGAGAGAACTTATGTATCTTGGTAACCAAAATATATATGCAGAATAGAAAAGGACTATATTTTAGAATATATGTACATGTTAAAAAGTGGAGACAGGTTATTAACTATGTCGGAGTTTGCAAGTGCCTCTATGTTCCAAGGAATGATTTAGATTTCATTCCAAGTAATAGGAAATCGAGTATCTTGACATACCTTGTCATACCACCTTGTTATTATCTCGAAGTAACCTCCTTTTCCCCAAAATATTTATCTACAATATATTAGTTGATAAAACTAGTATTAGCAACTAATAAACATGTCTTTGCAGTCCAGTCTCATAAAAAATAATGCCCGAACAACAAGCTTGTAATTATCAACCCAAGAGTATTCTTTCAACCTTTTCACTTCTAATTGTATTTTCTAGTATGCATTATAATATACATGTCATATCCATCTTATTTTAGTCCCATAATAATCTCACAATATTTTATCAAGGACAACGTATATCAACTCCACACAACATACAATTAGGTAGCATAACATTACACCTTTTTCCTAATATTTGGACGTCAACAATTCAAACTTGTTCCAACTTCCGCCAAACTATTATCAACTTTTTTACACACCAAAATAGCCCCAAAATAGTCACAAAACCGTCTCAAAAGAGATGGGGATGTGAGACAACAATCCCCACTCATTAAGCCACAAATATTATGAAAGCATATTCAAGATATCATAAAAGAACTTGTTTCTAAAAATAAAAAATAGTGCAACAACCTTGGTTTATTATTTTCAACCTAAACTCATTAAGAACTTCAACCTTCATCAATAATAAAGCCAACTAAGAAGAGAAAGGTACCTAAATAAACAAGAAAAGTGAGCAACAATTTTTAGAACACATGCTATCCAAAATTCCAACACAAGCATAACCAACATACTCCTCATGTTATTCATGGAAAAATAATGCTAAAACCATAGGTGTTTCTACTTACCTTAGACTTAAAGGATCAGGTCCTCCTCAAGAATCCTGAAGGTGTGCTTTGGCTTCTTTGCAAAGTCAAGAGAGAGGAAGGAGAAAAACTTATAAAAGCTGATTTTTTTTTCCAATGTTAAGTGACTCTAAGGAGCTGATTTTAACCCCTTTTAAAGGGACACTCTTGGCCAAATTTCTCCTTTATTTTAAGACATATTTTAGCAGGTTGGTGATGCACCTGCACTTAGGCCTTAATGGGATCCAATTCGATGGGCCTTGGCTGCCCATTTTTCTTTTTTCCCTTCACTTAGTTTGGGCCCAAATCGTCAAGTAGGTTGTGAATATACGTGGGACATTTTTTTTATTCATCTTGGGCTTCCAATATTATCCCTTTATGATGCTAAATCATGGTCTAAAATTACACCCTTAAACTTGGGCTTTATTCTTTATTGGATTTGGACAAATTTGGGGTTGAGCCTCATCTCCGTTTCCTTTTCCTTTTACTAAATTTTGGGCCTCAGGTGAGTCACTCATGTATGAATTAATCTTCTCCATCTACCTAGCTTATTTATGCTAAGCACGTAGGTGACTCACCTGCTATCTTCTTAAAGTCCCATAAACACCTCACTTCTTTTACTTCATTTAAGACCGTAATCTCCTTAATTTAACTTAAAACTTATATACACTAAATCATCTTAAGATTTAGATGTACATATAGTCCTCTAATCTGAAATTTAAGCACTTTTAAAAATTGGTGCTTATTTGACCAAGCCAGATCATGTCCCATATACATTGGACTAGTACATGGAAGATATGGGAGGTTACATCCTCCCCCCATTGGGAACATTCATCCCTGAATGTTAGCATAATTGGATGTCTTAAACAAGTTCAACCTTTCTTTAAACAAACTTTTGATAAGATAATAAACATTCAAACACATGTACCTATTAATGCCCCAATTTTGTATCTTGGACTTTCTCTTTAGCTTCAAATAGATGAGGGTACTTAGATTTCATCACTTCCTCAACTTCCCACGTTATCTCTTTTACTCGTTGGTTCCTCCAAAGTACATTTATTAAAGCTATTTTCTTATTTCTTAGCTTCTTAATTTGACGATGTAGAATAGCAATAAGTACCTCTTCATAGGAGAGATCTTCTGTAACTTGCACATTTTCAATAGGAGTGATATGAGATGGCTCACCTATGCATTTTTGATTCATTGAGACATGAAACACTGGATGAACAATTGAAAGCTCTTTGGGTAGCTCCAATTCATATGCAACCTATACGAACCTTTTAATAATTGTATATGGCCCTATGTAACGTGGGCTCAGTTTTTCCTTCTTAAAAAATCTCATAACCCCCTTCATTGGCGACACCTTCCAGAAAACCCAATCTCCTACTGAGAATTCTATCCCTCTCCTCCTAGCATCCATATGTGATTTGTGATGACTTTGGGCTATTTCTAGCCGCTGTTGTATTATCCTAACTTTTCCCATGTCTTGTTGGACTAGATCTGACCTAAGTAACGTGGTTTCACCCACTTCACACCATTCGATTGGTGGCCTATATCTTCTTCCATACAATGCTTCATATGGTGCCATTTGGATGCTTGAATGTTAACTATTATTATAGGCAAATTCAATAAGTGGAAAATGGTCCACCCAACTACCCTTGAAGTCCAATGCACAAGCTCGCAACATATCTTCAATTGTTTGAATGGTGCATTCTGCTTGACCATCTATTTGAGGATGGAAAGTTGTACTCAAATTTACTTGCGTTCCTAAACTCTTTTTGAAGGAGTTCCAAAACTTTGCGGTGAATTGAGCTCCCTAATTATATATAATAGAGATTAGGACCCCCATGTAGCCTAACTATCTCTTTGAGGTATAACTTTGCATAATCTTCAGCCGTATAATCACTCTTAATAGATAGGAAGTGTGCTGACTTTGTGAGTCTATCAACTATTACCCATATGGAGTGAAACTTATGAAATGAGCGAGGCAACCTAGTAAAAAAATCCATATTTACCATATCCCATTTCCAAGTTAGAAGCTTTATACATTGCATATAACCTCCCAAATTTTGGTTCTCCACTTTGACTTGTTGGCAATTTAGACATTGAGCCACAAATTCTACAAGGTCTTTTTTCATGCCTCCCCACCAAAACATTCCCTTCAGGTCAGTTACATCTTGGTTGTTCCTGGATGAATGGAATGCCTTGAATGATGGGATTCTTCCATTATCCTCCTTCTTAGTCCATTAATATCAGACACACATAATCTATTTTGGCAATACAGTACTTCAACATATGTAAGCTTGAAGCCCTTTGTCGTACCTCGAATTACCTTCTCCTTAAGTTGTCGTAAAATAGGATCACTAAACTGTTTCTCTTTCATCTCAATCACCAATGAAGACTATGCAACATTATGCACAATAATCCCTTCCTTTGGAGTGTCAAGAAGGTGAACTCCAAAATTGGCTAGTTGATGTAGATCCTTAGACATCCCTTGCTTTACCACAGTCTGACCACTAGTACTCATGATTGTCTTATGACTCAGAGCATTGACTACCACATTTTCCTTCCCTAGATGGTATAGTATATCAACATCATAATCCTTTATTAACTCTAACCATCTTTACTGCCTCAAATTTAGGTCTTTCTGCTTAAAGATGTGTTGCAAACTCTTATGGTTCGTATGTATGTCCGCCCGAACCCCGTATAGATAGTGGTGCCATATTTTCAAAGCAAACATAATCGCTGCTAGCTCAAGATAATATGTTGGGTAGTTTTTCTCAGTACTCGTTGTTATCTCGAGGCATAAGCAATTACCTTATCATGTTGTGTTAATTCACACCCTAAACCAACTCTTGTAGCATCAAAATACACTGCATACCCCTATGTGCCTTCTGTAAGTACTAGTACAGGTGCGTAAGTTAGCCTGCTTTCCAACTCTTGAAAGCTCCTTTCATATGCATCATTCCATTGGAATTTAGATGTCTTATGTGTCAACTTAGTTAGAGGTGCAGAAATAGAAGAAAAATATTCAAAAAACCTTTTGTAATATCCTGCCAACCCTAGGAAGCTTCGAACTTCCATGTGTATTTTTGGCCCTTGCTAATATTTCATGGCCTCTATCTTTTGTGAATCAACCCTTATTCCTTCATCGGATACAATATGACCTAATAATTTCACTGATTTTAATCAAAATTCACATTTAGAAAACTTGGTATACAACTGTCGATCATGAAGAACTTGTAATACTTGTCGTAAGTGATTTTCATGGTCCTCTTCTGACCTTGAATACACCAAAATATCATATATAAATACTATCATGAACATATCTAGGAAAGGCTTGAACACCCTATTCATTAAATCCATAAAAACTTCTGGTGCATTTGTTAGCCTAAATGACATAACAAGAAATTCAAAATGACCATATATTGTTCGGAAAACTGTCTTAGGTATATCTTTCTCCTTCACCCTCACTTGGTGATAACCTGATCTCAAATTAATTTTTGAGAAGCATTTGACACCCTGTAACTGATCAAATAAATCATCAATCTTAGGGAGAGAATATTTATTTTTAATTGTAATACTATTTAATTGTCGGTAGTCGATACACATTATCATGGTGCCATCCTTTTTACGTATAAATAACACTGGTGCACCCCAAGGGGACACACTAGGTCTTATAAAACCATTCTTCGACAAGTCTTTTAATTGCTCAATTAATTCACATAATTCTACCAGGGCCATTCTATATGGAGGGATAGAGATAGGTTGAGTGCCTAGAAGTAAATCAATACCAAAATCTACTTTTCGTACTGAAGGTAAATCTGGAAGCTCTTCATGAAATACATCAACAAATTTATTCACTATTGGAACAAATTGAAAAGTTGGGGATTCCATTGTTGACACCTAATTTTGACAGACCTAAACCCGTTTTAGATTGTCATTTGATTAAAATAGGTACTTTTTAAAATAAATAAGTTTATTTCAAATTTTATTCAATAATTACGTATTTTTAACACTTTTTAACTTTCAAAGTTTGTTCAAAATAAAAAATTAAAAAAATATTTTTATTATAAATTATTTTCATTATTATTATTATTATTATTATTATTATTATTATTATCTACTTTTACTAATAATAGTAGTCGTAGTAATATTTATTTACCTACCTACTTCTTCCTCTATTATTATTATTATTGTTAAATATTATTTTTAAATACATTATATATATATATATATATATATATATATATACTATCATTTTAATCTAAAATAATAATTTTAATACGTTTAATGTTTTTCATAATAAGTTTAACACATATTGCATATTTTCTTTACATAAAGATTATTATTTAAAATATTATATATTTTATAAGTATTATAATTAATTAGATGACAATCCATTCAATTTCAATTTATTTAATTCGTAGCTTTTTTAATCCAAGTTATTTCAATTCTAGACAATTCCTACACAATTTCTTTCAAATCTAGCCTAAATTAAGTCAATTTGTGTCTCAATTTTCAAATTCCAACCCATTTTTGTCAGAAATTAATCTCATATGTCCATCGCTCTTGATCCAACACTCCTAATTAATTCTGCATTTATATTTTTCTTCTTCTTTTGACCTACCTATACCAAAACCCATTCCTCATTTTCCATTTTCTCCTTTTTGGAAAACCCTCAACAGCCGCACACTCCTCCACCATCGACGTCGACGACCCTCTCCCCCGTCGACCCCAACCTCCCTCTCCCTCCGTCGGTGACCCAAATGACCCCTCTGCCACAACCTTCAACTCCTTCAACCACCAGACTCGAACCCCAGCCTCATTGCACAATAACAACCGCCGATGATCCTCCAACAATGGCAACCAGACAACCTCCCTGGCACTGCAACACAGTGGAGACCCAAATGACCCCTATTCTCCTTCACCCTCACTGTCGACGAATTCCATTTAATATCGACGAACCCCCTCGTCGGCTTTCACCGCAAACAACTCCAGCCACATGCAGCCCCTCCACTGCCATCGATAAACCCAGGCGCCACCGCACCTCCCTAAAACCTCAACCCTCTTTCTCGCCCAAAATGACCTCGCCAGCAGTCCCTCTCCTCTCTCGCCAGCGGAAATCGCCGGTGGCCTCCCTCTCTTTCGCCGTTGCCACAACCCAAGTTCGGGCAGACCTCATCAAGAAGCGAACTCCGGCCAAAACTGATACTAAATTTTGGGCTTCGATATGTTGCGGATTCGGTTTGATTTCATTTTACTTATCTTATTTTGAATATGATATTGCCTGGGTTTACGTTTTAAGGAATTAGACTATTATTTTTTCTCGTATATTTGAGTTGTTGATACAGTTTAATTTCAAAAGTGAGTGGGATAGAATTTCTGGTCTCAAGCCCTTTTGTTTGACTAATTTGATTTGGATTTTCGCGTGATAGTACCCGTTCTCACAAAATTTTTGTTGAAATTTTAACTGTTCTCAAATTGATGTAAATTCATTTTCAAAAGGTCTTATCAGAAGATTTCAAATTTTATCTTTTTAACTCAAATTTTTGTTAATTCAATATTTTTTATGTAATGGCCGCTTGATTTCCTCAATCTGAATGGAAAGAGAGATTCTTTTGGGTGCATTTTGAATTAGTTACCTTTCTTTTAATATATTCTTTGTTAGCTTGATTGATTAACAATATCCATTTAAAATAGTTTTTTCTTAAAATAATATGTTCTGACCTTTCTTATGCATCATATTTAAGGTAACTTTTGATTGAATTTATATGATTAATTGATTTATTGTTTTTATTTATGGTAAAACTGAATTAGTTGATTGATTTCTTGCCTTTTGCTCTTCACTACTGATTTGGTCTACTACTATATAAATAGTCCTCCTCCTCACTTTCAGAGAGACATTTTTTCTCTAGACCCTGTATATGAAAAAAAATCTCATGTATACCCTAAACAAAATTGCTTATTATATTGTCTTCTTTTCTGGAAAACAATATACAAGAAACTGTTGATCTCAAGACTCTTTGGGGTTATGAAATTTACCATCCAGAATTTTGTTATTCCTTCTCATGATTGGTTAGTTTCTTTTATCATGTCATTGTTCTTTTCACGCGCTATTTTTTTAACAGGTTTTGAACCTCGAATTTGACGTGAAGTGTCGCCTGGAATGGGGGATGGATTTGGAGGATAACTTTTATTTTTTGCAAAGTGATATAATAACGTATAGTGAAATTAGGGACTATGGGGGAAGGGGTATCTATATGCTACCTGTTATTTTAATTTTTCTTTTTCTAAGTGGATGCGTGATAGAAACACATGCCCATAGGAACGAATGAATTAATCAAGTATTGATCACGTTTAGTATAAACTATTTGTTAAAAATTTCTTACAAAAGGTTTGCTTAAAAATGGAATAGGGAGTTAGTTTGATTGTCTTTTTAAAACTCATTAAATATTATTTTGGGATTCATCACCTCTTTTTTGATCTACTTAACATATTTTTTTTAATTTTAAAAAAATAATAAAAAAATAAAAAATCTTGAAACTTCAATCAATTTGTTTAAATAAAATATACAAGTTTGAATAAAGTTCTTTTTCAAGTTTAAAAATAGTTCGTTATTAAAATAATGGTTCATATTTTAATGTTTTGCATTATTGAGAAAATTTATTGTTTTCCTTAATATATATACACACACACACACACACACACATATTAAGAGGATCTAGCACTTTTAAATGTCATCCTTAACCTTAAGGTAAAAGTCAAAGATTTTTAAAAATTAATTTTATTTTGTGGCACACATTTTAATAACTTTAAATCTTTGGATTCTTATTTGTGTATGTGAATATGTCTGAAGCATATTTGAGATTTTACTACTTAAATGCTCGTCTTTTGTGTTTTCTTATGACGCGTATCCAAACTAGGAAACCCTAGATTCCTATTTAGTCTAGAACCACTAAACTAGAAGTCCAATGCCTCTAGGACCTTAGGAGGGACGATAGACACTTTAGAAATCGACTAGAATTTCGCATTTTTAGTACGCTCTTAAGTTAAATAAAATAAATCAAATTTGGGAGGGGTAGGGGTAAATATGACCCTCAGATATGATAAACTAAAACTCAAGCTTCAATAGGACAAAACCTTAATTTTTGTCCTTAGGCTTAAACAAACCATGTGAGCTAAAAATGACGAACTTTAGTTTGTCTTTCGAAAATAAAGCTGAGTAACTGATCCGAGTGGAATTAAATCTCGCTTAGTTTAATTGTCTCTCCTTTGTTTATTTCTAATTGTTTGAGGTAGATCAATTTTTTTTAATTGTTTAATTATTTGTTTAAATTACTATTTTTTCACTTAGGCATTTTAGGATAATTTTCTTAAAACTAAGAGACCATTATTTGCAACCCCTACATAGAAATGAGATACGGTCGAGATCCGCGTTTGCAGACCTCAAGGGGTGCCTAACACCTTCCTTTTGAAGTAACTTGAACCCTTACCCAATCTCTGGTGACCTTAGACTTAAACTTAGAATTAGGCCTAGAATGGTGTCCTAATGCACCTTTAATCATTAGGTGGCAAATCTTCCTATTTTTAAAATCCCAAAAGAGTCCTTGCCACTACGTCGTCCAGGTTCCCTTTTCCGCTAGGAAAAAATGGGGAGCGACAGAATGACGACTCTGCTGGGGATTCTAGGTTCTAACCAAAATGTGTTTCTATTTCTATGTGGATCTTACTATTCCTTTATTTTAATGCTTTCTTTAATTGATTTACTTGCATTAATTTGTCATTATTTTTCTTCCTTACTAACATCTTTCCTTTTTTTCCCTCCTTTATCCACTCTAACACCCCTTTATTCCCTCTAACCCCCTCCTTTTCCTCATCCCCTCTAACATCCCTTTCTCCATCCCTTCTAACATCCCGTTCCTTATCCCCACTAACATTCCCCTTCCTCTTCCTTTCTCCTTCCCTTTATTTATTTATTTATTTATTTATTTATTTATATTATTGCTCAAACTCTCAAAGTCCCTACCCCGTAACTGCTTATTACCGTCTGTGCTAATTGTTACTGCTTTTATAAACTGTCATTCCGGTCATATATTCCCCCACTTGGGACCTTTTTTTTCTCTTTTTTAAGGTGATGTTGTGCCTTTGCACATCTCTCGCCTCCTTTCAAAATCTAAATTTTAGAGAGTAAGCGCATGCGTGGTGAATAGCGGATGGTCTTACCACCATTGGACCATGTGCTTCTCACATAGGATCACCCTCCATCCGTGTCTAACCCACTCTGTATAAAACTAAGTTAGAGCTTTATCCACCCTTGAAGTTAAGTCATGCATGCATAAAACCTAGGTAGTTTGACCCACGGGGTCAATCTACAATAATAGTAGCCATCCTATTTAACTCTAAAGGGTCCAATCACCCTCTAGATGAAATATTGCATACTATATGTCTATGTGATCACGATAATTTAATCCAAGGCTCAACTTTGTCAAAATTGTGTTTAGAACATATTTTTTTATGTGCAGATCTATGCCATCACCTAAATGGTTGTGGGTGTCAACCACAAGCTCTGGGGATGGTGCGAAAACATTAAGTAGGATCGTACTATAGAGGTTGCTCAATTATTGGAGGGTTTGACATATTTGATCTATGTTGTCCCAGATCGCTATTTGATCAAAGAACTTTTGAAGTTTTGGGACCCTGCTAGAACCATCTTCAATTTTTGAGATTTTGAGTTGACTCCCATGTTTGAGGAAATTAGTAGGTTCATCGACCTACCCTGCCAGGACAGGAGCATGATCGTTCCACATATACAGACTCCTAAGAAGTTTATAAAGAGTTTGGGTTTGATGTACCAGCCTAAGATAGCTTGTCTAGATTTTGAATAGATCTCATTAGATTTTCTATACTCCCACTTCGGTCATCAAGATAGTTATGAAAATTTTAAAAGAGAGTTTTCTTGTTCAGTGGCAAAGTGGGAAGTGTATCGCGTGAACGCTTTTGCTGTAGCACTATTGAGGACCCTAATCTTTCCTAGAGAAGACAGAAACATAGATACTCACCTAATCTACATTGTGCTCACTTTAGCTAAATGGAGGGATATTGGGGAAAACTCTATCATGCCCATGGTATTAGCAAAAATGATGAGGGAGTTGTCCAAATGCGTTCGAGGTAAATAATTCTTCGAGGGATGCAACTTATTATTACAACTTTTGACAGTCGATCATTTCTACAAAAGGGTGAATCTAATAGATATTCTTGATGGAGTGGGGAACAAAATTCATACCCATCCAATAAGGATGCGTAGGTTCATTGCCCCTGTGGGTAGCGAGGATTGGTTTAGATTCATGAGAGGGCTATCTGGTTATAACATTCAGTGGAAGTATTATTGGTTGAACACCTCTCGTGCAATAGCGAGAGGAGACGAGCTTTACTATATTGATAGTCTAAAATGATTTCAACCCTACGCCCCTCTATGAGTGCTTAGACAGTCTGGTTTGATTCACTTGATCCCATTATGATCGAATATGAGCCTGTCCGAGTATGAGTTTGGAGAACCGATTCCAGAGGTACACAAAATATGTAGAAGATGGGAAAGGGTGCTGACTTTGGTCCTCCAAGAGGATCATCCCTATTGCACCCCCGAGTACTATGTGTGGATTCTGGAGGACGCCAAAAGAATATATTTGGATCAAGGAGGGCGACCTGCGTACAAGGATCTGGAGGAGAGAGCTTGGGCCCACAATCTTTTGAATAGAGATTATGAAGTCACCCCAGAAATAAAAGAGCAGATTATCCCAACATATTTAAGACGTCATATCTGATGTTTCTAATTATGTTCTAGTTCGTTTTCCCATGTCATCCTTTACCCCTTAGGTTTTATTTCATGCAAATTTATTTTTCTCACAATGTAGTGGTTTGATTTTCTATTAAAATGGTCCTACCTTTTACTATTTCTGCTTACACTAACTCTAAACTCTAATTTACAAATTAAGGCTTGGATTAATTATCGCGATTCACTTGCTTGTCTTATTAGGCCCACCTCTGGCTCAATGAGGTCCCTTGCATTTTAGGAAGTTTTATTTTGTTTTTTAACTATGTGCTATTTGTGGTTATTATCCTAACCTCTAACATTAGGTTTTGTTGGGTTTTTTCCCCTTTCTAAGGTTGATCTGTCCGATCATTCTGCCCTATTATACAATATCAAAAGGGGATCCTCCTCCTCCTCTACCACTCCCGGGTTTGAACAATAAGAAAAAGGGCAAGATGGTCGATGACAACAACACCAACGAAAACTCTAATAAAGGGGCTCACTCCACTGACTTGGTCTCAAGGTTGGAGCAAAAAATAATGGAACTCGAAGAAGAGATGGCTTGCATGCGAAGTCTGGCTAAGCTATCCCTTTCTCTTGGCACTCCGTTTGGAGAAAATGTGGAAGACCAAATCACAACTAGACAGACCACACTCCCAAATTTCTAGCCCACTTCTCAAATGCCACCAAATCCTTCCAGCTTGCCACCCCCAAATACCCAACTTCCCAGCCATCACTTACAAAATCCATATCAACCAGGTCCTTTCGAGCCAACAATGTACCCTCAAAACTATAGCCACATCCCAATTCTACCTCCCAAATCCACTGTCAACCCTTCTTATGCTCACGCCCCTTGAAACCATAGCCATAATCCTATATATGTCAAAACTGCCCCTTATACCCATGACTACCATGAATTAGATCCTCTTAAAATGATATTCTGATTAAATCCATGGCCGAGAGAATGGATAGCTTTACCAATCGCTTGCAACAAGTTGAGGCAAGAAAGAGGGTGGTTGGTTTGAGCTATGAGGATCTTTGTATATAACCTAACGTGGAACTGCCCGAAGGCTACAAACCCCCCAAATTCGAGTTGTTCGATGACATTGGTGACCCAAAGCCCATTTGCGCATATATTGTGACAAGTTCGCTGGGGTGGGAATAGATGAAAAGATTAGAATGAAACTGTTCATGAGAAGTCTCACGGAGGAAGCCCTGACCTGGTACATTGACCAAGAAGCCTGTAAATGGTTAAACTGAGTAGATATGGCCTTTGAATTTATGGACCAATTTGGTTTCAACACAGAGAATGCACCCGATTGGTTCTATATCCAGAATTTGAAAAAGAAGCCTGATGAGACATTTAGGGACTATGCCTTGAGGTGGAGGTCTGGCGCGGCTAGGTACAAACCTCCCATGGATGAGTCCCGAATGAAGGATTATTTCATCTGCACACAGGAGCCTCAGTATTATGATAGGATGATGCTTGTCACAGAAAAACGTTTTGCTGATATCATTAAATTAGTTGAGAGAATCGAAGAAGGTATCAAGAATGGTACCATCATTAACCTAGAAAATCTACAAACCACCAATAAAGCATTGCAATCCGGAAGCTTGCCAGAGAAATGCAAGAAAAAGGAAGTGGGTGCGGTCATGTTGGCACAAAAAAGCCTCATTAAACAATAAACTCCTATCCCACCTCTCCCTTATTATCCTACACCACCTTACCTTCTACCCTATCCCCCTTATCCTACATATACTCCATACTAGGATCCTCCTCCACAATATCAACAACCCACATATCCTGTTTATAACACCCAACCAACATATTACCAAACTCCACCACCACCATTATCTCCTCAACAACCAAATCACAAAAACCATCCCAACTTTGATAAAAGACCCATAAAAAACTACACTCCTCTAGCCGAACTCATAGCCCAACTTTATGAAAGACTCAAGGAAGCTGTTACATCACTCTAATCCTTGCTTTACCGGTAGACACCCAAGCCAAGTCATACGACCCTAACAAAGCCTACGCCTATCATTCCAGAATGAAAGGGCATACCACCGAAGCCTGTCGATCCCTGAAAGATAAAATCCAATAACTCATAGACATCAAAACCATCCAGTTCAAAGAACCCACGCCTAATGTGTCTAATTACCCATTTCCTAATCACCAGGTGAACATGTTAGAAGTAGGAGAATCAGTGAATTTGGAAGGGTCCATACGGTTGGTAGAACGAGATGAGTTAGTTACTGTGATAACTCAAACAACCTTTATGGTGTGAGGGCGCAAACCATTTGAGGTAGAAGTTGTTACGCCTAAGCCTCCATTCATAGTCATAAAAGCCCCTCGACCAAGCTTTGACACTCACGCTGTTTCTTGGAATTATGACAATAAAAAGGTAATAGTGGAAGAAGTCGACATCGCCCAGGGAGTAACCCAGTCTAAGAGAATATACACCTCAAAACACATGACTCAAGGAAGCTTACGTAAGGCTAAGCCTCCTGTCATAGAAGTGGAAGAAAGCGGTGTGAGCAAGAAGGTGCAAGCTAAAGAGTACTTTATCACTGAACAATTGAGCAAGGTGCCTGTTCAAATATCCATCTCGTCTCTCCTGCAAACCTCAAAACTTCACCAAAAAGCTTTGATGAAAGTACTAAATGAGGCCTATGTTCCATCTAACATCACCGAAGTAGAAATGGCCCACATGGTAGGGCAGGTATTCAAAGCGTACAAGATATCCTTCCACGAGGAAGAACTTCCGCCTGAAAGGACTGCCCATAATCGAGCTCTTTACATCAGCACTCAATACCAAAATAGAGTTATTACCAAGGCTTTCATTGATTCGGGTTTTGGATTGAAATTTGCCCGCTTGGCACTATCACAATATTGAATGTAGATCTGACAGGGATACAAACTTGTAAGATGAATGTGAAGGCCTTCGATGGCTCCCAAAGGGACACTATTGGAGAAATCACTTTGAACATGACCATTGGTCCAATAATGTCACGACCCGAATAGGGGCCTAGATGTGACATGGCGAAAGAGAACCCGAAATTCCTCGATCAAGCTACCATAGCATCATCACACACATCATCGGTCTGTAAGCGCGAAAGTAAACACATAATACATCTAGGGGAAACGGGGCTTTGGACTCAAGTTATGGGGATGTTGCCGGAAATGGGATGAACATGAATCACATAGCACATAACAGTTATCTCTAAGGGGTGGGTAAGTAGGACTCAAGCTATGGGGG
>JBCEWC010002247.1:0-35547 GCA_038996855.1 Solanum aculeatissimum
GATGATGTGTGTGATGATGCTATGATGGCTTGATCGAGGAATTTCGGGTTCTCCTTCGCCATGTCATATCTAGGCCCTTATCTGGGTCATGACAGTCCGTGTGGTTGATCGTGTTGGTGTCGTCCCAGTTCTTCCTACCCATTTCGTTAATGGCTCATTTTTTGTCAAAGTGTAGCTTCACGGGAGAAGCTCACGGTTCGTGTGACTCCTCACTGTTCATGTGGTTGACCGTGTTGGTGTCGTTCAAATTTTTCCTATCCATTTTATTTATAGTTTACTGTTTCAAGTGGAGCCTCATGGTGGAGCTGATAGGTCATTAGTCACTACACAGTCCGTGTAGCTGTCTTTGAAGGTGACGTTTTCAGTTTTCTTAACCATTTCATTAATGGTTTAAGTGTAATTTTTGTTATTTGTAAGGACGTTTTAGACTTCCTAAGCCCTCCTAAACCCCTGAACTTAACATATACACCTTCATCAAATTGAAAATCCTCTCCAACACTATATTTATCTTGAAACACTCTCCCCTCAAGTCTCTTCAAGGTGTGGGTTGAAGGTAGAAATTGAAATTCAATGAAGCTTTCTTCTTTAATCTCTCTTCTCTCTAAAGTTTCTTGGTAATCAAGGTATGTAGAAATTTATTCATGGCTCATTTCAACCATGAAGCCCCAAATGAATTTCTTCAATTGATTTTATGAAATTATGCTTACTTCAAAATCGGGTCTTTTAAATTCTGAATGATTTAATTAAATTGAAGTTTGGTCTGTACTTATTTGATGATTTTAAAGTGATTTAAGTTCAATTATCATGATTTACATTGAGAGTGTGAAGATTCAATTATGCATGTCCCTTTAATTTTTCAATTCAAACATGGGTAGTATGAATTATGATTTCAATTGTTGATTTTATTATGATTTAATTATGAATCTATTTTATTATGATGATTTAAATGTTGATATCTACTACCCGGGTTACTCATTCATCATTCATGGCATTTGCATTCATGAACATGGTTTTTATAAAGCTTATGATGTGGGTTAAGTCCCAAAGATGTTTATGACTATGTTTTCAAGCAAAGAATGGGTATGACTAAGTTGTGATCACAATATGTTTATGATATGGCTCTTTGAAAAAATGATGGGTGTTTACACCATATGAGAATGTTTAAAGGCGCATAGGATTGAGAGTAGAGTCGGTGTGAACTATCTCCAATGGTCAATACTCTTTTCTCATACCTATGTAGAAGGAGCTATTTATATGCATGAAAGTATGACATGATGAATGTTTTGAATTTTTAGTCATGTATGCATGAAAGTAAAGAAAATAATTTTGGCTTTTAAGCCCAATTATGCATGGTTATGATGTCAAGTTACTTATCCTCTTTTCAAAAGCATGTATATATATATGTATGTATTCTTGTGGGATGATGGCTTAGCACCGAGGGACTGGATGTCAGCGTGGACTATCTCTAAGGGTCCATACTCCTTTTCGTCAAACTATGTGTCAAACATAGGTTATGTTTATTCCTCTTATAAGATGATGATGATGTTAAGAAAGGATCTACCTTTCGCAAGTAGGTTACCTCTTTATCCATTGTAGGGAAGACGACGAAGTTCCAAGTAATAGCTCACTTGGTCTTATGTCGGTTGAGGTCCCATCCTTTTATGTTTATATAACTAAGCGTTCATGCATCATGGATTTCATGGCATATTGATATACTATCCTTTCTTATAATCTCTTTCCCTATATATGTGCCCTTGTCATCTAGTATTGGACTATAGGTTGATCATGTTCATAAGCATTGCATGCCCGCATACTTAGTGCATTATATGTGCTAATCCATATTGTTTGTCTACATGATCTAACCATGTAGGGGTCGGAGACGACATCTATCCACCTTTTAACGGTTGATTTGGATCTTGATATATCATTAGTGGAGAGTCTTATGTTCCAAGGAAAACATCCCCCTTCTATCTACCTTTATGTATGTTGTTACTTATTTACTTTGAGGGTGAGCCTGGGACATATCTTGGCCCCCGCCCTATTCTAGACTAGAGGCATTGTTAGACATCACAAAGACTTCTATACGGTTATGTTATGTGACTACTTGAGATGAATTGACTATGTAGTATGTATGAAAGAGATGATTATGCTTATGCTATTTTGATATGTTTAATGACGATGTGCTTATGTGGAAAGTCCCAAGTCTTTTCTTGCCCCCATATCTTGAGTCATACTTACCCGCCCCTTAGAACGTATTTTTTATGTGCTATGTGATTCATGCAAACCCTTTTCCCAAAGACATCCCCATAGCTTGAGTCGTAAGTTGCGTAATCCCTTAGAATTATGTGCTACTTGTTATATTACGCACTTTCGAACCAATGATGTATAAATTGATGCTAAGATGACTTGATTGAGGACTCTCGGGTTCTCATTCGTCATGTCCCCTACTCTCAGGTTGTGACAGTTAACAAATGGGAAAATGAAAAAATCAACTCTTAAATAAAGCTTTGATTTTGTAAAACCACTCCCTCCGCTTATTTTTAGTTGTCAAAATTTAAGTTGACCTACTTTGAAAAAAAGAATTATTGATATAATAAGTTTACTATTTTACCCCTATTATTGACAGGGTCCACTCATGACAAATAATTGAAGGTATAATAGAATATTTTTTGTCCTATCTTGATTTGCCAAAAATGACAAGTAAAAGTGAAAATTAAATTAGAAATATTTTTACAGTTAAAAGTGAATGGAGGGAGTATTTGTTAAAGATCACACAGTAAATGAAAACCAAAAAATATTGGTACAATCAAAAACTGCAGCCATATATATATATTTTTTGTTTCCACATCTGAACTCGACTAAATTTGAATTTGTGCCTAAAACGTTTCACAAAGACAATTCTGTACCAAGGGGGTCTTTTCTTTCTCTTAACTACTCTTTTATTGATGTCCATTAATGTAGAAACAAATGCTCTACTTTTAAACAATTGTATGCAGTAGTCACTTCCTTAGTTAATCTTTGTATTTTTCACATGAATTGTTCATAATTAATTTGATGTTAAAGACGTACCATAGAAAAAGAAAGAGAAACAAGGCAAATGATTTTTTATTTATTTATTTACAAAGAAAAGAAGACAAAGGATTTTAGGAAACAAATAATAGTAATTATGAGGAAAGAGATATGTGTATATTCAATTTTTTGTTCTTTTTTATATACATTTACGTCTAATAGTTGTATTTATTAGTAGAATTTTTTTTTATTTTTCTTTAATGGGTGAAATATTCATTGTGCATCTCTTGATTTTCTTGGCAAATGAGAAAATTCATTAAGATAAGTAATGTTTCTTTTTCAAATATAATTGTTATATTCATTATTATTTGAACTTACTGTAAAAGAAATCAATATTATTAGATATATACACCATTATGTATTATTATGATATAGATGATATGATTATTTTACTATTTAATGTATAATAAATTAGATATCGTATAATATGTTAATTTAGTGTAAGGATAAGATGGTAATCCAACTTTCAATGTAGCCCATATCCATTGTTACATAAACTTGAAAAAGAAATATTAAAATTATATTATATAAAGAAATTATAGTGAGAGGTTTTTAAAAAAATATATAAAGTGGCTATGCAACCTATATTGAAATGAAAAGAAATTGGGCTCAAATAAGCCCATCTAGAATACACTCCAGTCAGTCCAATTCAGACACAAATGAAAACAAAAGGAAATCAAAGAATTTTTAGAAACCCCTAATAGGAAATGAATCTTCTTCTCCACTGAAAGAAAAACTCATTGCGGCGCTCCCCTTCCTTGTCTTCCCTGACCCTGCATGATCTCTCTTTATTGATGGATTATTCATTCTTGATGAAAATGTGCAAATGATGATGAAGGTTCGTCCATATCTTCTTCAGTAAAAGACTGAGCTAGGTTAGAGTACATCAAAGCATTTAAAATTCTCACAAACGCCATGTATTCTTGTCCTAAGAAGACTTCTTCTACTAAATCTCACTGAGATTTAATGGAATCCTCTATGCCGATGTGAATCATGCTATAGATTTAAATGTATTTTCGCCTTCTTTCTGATGTACATTCAAATTGTTACCTCCTTTTCCTCTCCACAGTTAAGTACTATATTTATTCTCCACATCTTTCATCCTGTTGATAAACACACATTTACCCTAATCTTTGCTTGTTAACAGGTTGAGCTCCAAAAGGAAATAATACCATTGTTTAACCCTCTTGAATCAAAGCATATGTGTGTTTAGGTACGTCAATTACTCCTCTTACACGTGTTGACATATCTCTGAAAGATTCGGATTCTGCATTTTTAGAATTCTGATGTTGGGTATCTGTTCTAAATCCATAGCTAAAAAGTAACCTTTCTTGCTTTGGGACCTGCTATAAAGATATATAGTCTATTATGTTTGTACCTGCAACAAAAAAAAAACTATGTTAGTGAAAAATTCGGCCACCTTATTTCCCTCCCTCATGATATGTTAGACTTCAATATTCCTGCAGCTCCGCATATTATTAATATTTTTTTATCTTCATTCTAATGTTCCAAGGACTCTCACAAACTCCATTCAAAAAATTGAAGATCATGGGAGAATAAGTCTCTAGAGAAATAGGCAGCCAGTTATTTGATATGCAACATATTAAACCTTCTTCCATAGTCCAAACTTCAGCCTCCAAACTATTCCTTACCCCTATCTCAAAAGATGCAGCATGTAAAAAACTTTCCTTCCAATTTCTTATGCAAAAACCCTGAGAACTGATCCCTGGGTTACCTTTAAATTCCCCATCAGAGTTACATTTGAAACTCCCTTCCCTAGGAAACTTCCATTAGATAATTCTAGGAACAAGAAAAGGTTTGTATCCATCCAGAAAAGAGACCAGTTCAGCCCAATTTTAAGGAACATTTCTCAACCAATCTGTAAAGGTTCATGTTAACTTCTAAAATCATACCCTACAAACTCAAACATTCCCCATATTTAATCTTATTCCTTCTTTTCCATATTACCCATAAAATAAACTGGGAACAATATTAAATATGAGTTTTAACTTTATAGAAAAATTTGCATCCCACCATTTGAAAATAGTCTCTTTTAAGAAAGTACAAAGCCCAAAAATCCCAGCCTCTCTAGCAAACTCACACCATAACTGATTTGCATAAGGTCACGACATAAATCGATGATGATATGTCTCTATTTCTTCATCCACTCCAATATCAGACAAAAAATTCTCCAATAGGGATCTTTTTTTTGAATAATCTCCATACAAAAAAAGATACTTTAAAGGAATCAAATTCTATGAAAGGCAACATGATAAGATCCATAATTTCTTAGGACTTCTCAGGTTGATTGAACAGAAAATTTCCCAGATTGAGATAACATCCAGAAAGGAGAATCTGGTTCTTCATTAACTAATCGCAACGGCAAGTTAGTGAGAACATGATTTACAGTTTCCTGTGGAAAAATATCTCTTAGCTTGTCTTCTTTCCACCTACCTTGAATCATTAGTTGATCTATACCATTTTCCATCACATCATTATAGTGAAAGGTGTGTATTTATAATATACTAAATCTTATAAAAATATCATACATTATATTATGTACTCTACAAATATATTAATATTGGATAGTGAAAGAGACTGACTACTTCTGGCCTCATAACTAATAATGAGTGTCAACTTGAAAATTTTGCACAAATAATAAATTAGCATAGAAAATATTAGTTATTATAACTAAGATAAATGTATAAACTTTGTGCACAAAATGAATGAGAAACGTTAGTTATTACAGTAACTAAGATTAAATGTCTTAAATTTTGTATATGAAATGTTAGTTATTACAATAACCAAGAGTAGTCTTTAATTTTGTACAGAAAATGAATACGCGTAGTTTTGTTTTTAATATTTAAAATAATGTATCTATAGTTTTATACAAAAATACTTAAAATAATTTTAGATTAAAGGATAAAATTGTAATCCAACTTTGATGATGATGATAATAATGGTAATTATTAGTATTTATCATGAAAAGTTTTTGTATATTGACATAAATGAATAATTTAATTTTTAGAACTTATTAAAGAAAAACGTTTTTATTTTTTTAATGATATTGTTGTAGTAACTTAACTTTGTAGGGGTATTTTGGTATTTCAACTCAAAAAATTTTTGTTCCCACTTTTAGTAATATATATGATTTTATCGATATCTTTTTTGGTCCTTTTAGTGGGAACTGTTGGGACGAAGAATCAGATCTTGGTGACCTCCCTCCTTCTTAACTGGACTGTTGATACTGCTCAGGTATTTTTGTAAGACTGTTAGAGCTTTCATTTTTGTAGAGAAAATAATCCTTTTCTTGTCATGTGTTTTCTCATCATCTAGATAACTGTATTCACAGCGATTTGACCTATGCCGGTGCAAATCTTGTGTAAATTTATACTATGAATACTTGTCTGTATTTTGTATATTACCTTACTAGCATTCCAAATTGTAAATATGGAACTTCTCTTTTTGCTAATATGACTCTCTGAATTTCGTAGTTGTGATGCGTAAATAGCCCACTTGCATTTTGTTTATGTTTAGTTGTACTTTACATTACTTTGGTAGTTGATGATAATGCCTATAACTCCTATTGTCATCTTCTGTAAACGCACTATTTGCTAACACATCTACTAATAAATTACACTCTCTAAATGTATGTTGAATACTGACCAGTAACTTCTCTACTATATCCCTTGCCCCCATCATAATATCAACCAACTCCCAAGGAATTTCTCATTCTATACACAAAATGTGTTTCATACTCAATGAATTTGTCTTTAGAATAATTCTAGTAGACAGTGTAGTAGCACAATATCTTAAACACTTCAATATTGCTACTGCCTCAACTTTAGTATTTGTAATGATTCCTATATTATGTGCTTCAGCTCAAGTTAAATCACCATTATGATTCCTCACACAAAAAGCATATGAGCTTTCCCCTGGGTTTCCTTTCGAGGCACCATAACAATTACATTTAACTTGACTCATCTCAGAAAATCTTTTAGTTATGTTTCTAACATACAACTTGGCGCTATACTGCTAAAAATAGGACACAATTTCCTCCCAACTAGTAGGACAGTGAACCCAGGGGAAAGAAATTCTAATGAATTGATTAATAGTGTTTTCATACTGTTTAATCAAATTCATTAAACTTACATCCTTTTCATGTCTTATAGCATTTCTTCTTTTCCAAAGCTCCAACAAGACCACGACTGGAACTATTCTATATATGTTCCTTATTTTACTTAGACCTTTGACTTGCTACCATTAAATCGCCATCTGTTGCAGATGGACTCCTGTCACAGTAAAACATGCATAGTTAGCAAAATGCTCCCATAACATTTGGGCTACGGAGGCTTTAAGATATAGATGTTCCATAGTTTCTTGTTGATAGTCTTCACAAAAATAGCATCTGAAAATTATATGCATCTTTATTTTGTGAAGATTATCATCAGTGGCAATTCTTTTTTTCCATAATCTCTATAGGAAAAAACTAATCTTAAATGGCAACCCCTTAACCTAGAAATTAAAGAGTCAGTTCCATTCCTCTTTCTTTTTCATGATTAATTGAAAGGTTGATTTAACAGAGAACTCACCACTAGAATTCTCCATCCACCAAGTGTTATCCCTGTCTTCATTTTTCACAGGTTTAACACATTCTATAATATGATTAACCATTTCTTGTGAAATATGCTCTCTTAGTTCATTAGAGCTCCAAATAGAATGGTCAATAAAATCCATAACTTCCAGATCTGATCTATCATGTCTACCTTCTTTTGTATAATACAGGGCCTCTTGTTGTGTCAAGTTGTCATACCGAAAGCTACATGAGCCAGCCTTAACCTGCCACCATATATGATGATCTATGTCTTTTGTCACCTCTATTAATTTCTTCCAAACATATGAACCACCCCTCCCTTGAGCAATTACAGGATGATCCTTTTTGCAATATTTATTCCACATAAATGTTCCCCATAGAGAATTTGTCCCCACTCTAAAGTTTCACCATAACTTAGCAAATAAAGCACTGGTCACCTTGAATAAATATTTGAATCCAATTCCTCCTTCGTTTAAAGGATAGCACATAGAATCCCATGAACCCAGTGTTTTCCTCTCACACCCCTAATTTTACTCTGAAAGAACTTTGCCATTAACTAATGGATTCTCTTGACAACACCCTTAGGAGGAATTATAGATGATTAAAGATAAACAGGTATTGATTGAAGCACATTGGCAATTAAAATATACCTTTCCCAAAATGATAGGGTTTTATTCTACTAACACATAATTCTTCTGCTCACCTTAGCAATGATTTCCTCAAAATAAGCAATCTTTTTCCTTTCATAATAAATAGGCAACCTAAATAAATGAATGGGAAAGTACCTTGATTAATACCTGTCCATCTCCTTAATTTATGATAAACTTCAGTAAGTGTCTTTTCATGTAGATGAAAGAAACACTAATTCATGTTAATCATTTGGTATGACATCTCCTCGTATTTTCCCAAAATAGTCATCATCATTCTTACTAACTTCTTTTGCATATGCCAAATAGTTGATTACAGGGATCCACTTTGGCATACCAAAACCTTTGTAATTCAATTGTCCATGTAATATATTCACCCCCTAGATAGCACTTCAGCAGCAATAATAAATAGGATAGAATATGAATGGTCTCCTTGTTTTGAACCCCTGGAGGCTTGAAAAAAGTCATATGCTTGACCATTTATGCTGACTTAATACTAATTATTAGACAACAATCTCCGGATCATATCAATAATGACTTCTGAGAGACCAAACTTTCTCATGACTTTTATAAGAAACATCCATGATACCCTATCATATGCTTTTGCCATATCAAGTTTCAACACCACGTTGTGTCATTTCCTCCTTAATCTAATATCCCTTACAATCTCCTGAGCCAATAATACATTTTTGTTATGCTCTTTCCTTTTATAAAATCAGGCTGATAGGGAGATATCGGCTTGACCCCTTCCCTTTCCCAGGATATGGGGGAAAAGTTGTTGATGGAGGTAGATGCAAAAAACATGCAGGATAAAGCATCTACCTGTATTATAAAAATAATAAGAGTAGTGCTAAGGGTGTCAAAGGGTAACATTGGTAGTCACTGAGGGAATTAGTGATGGAATAGATAAGTTCAAGGTAAAGTCTAAGAAAAAAATGACAGCCTATGCTATGAAATAGAGAAGTTTAAGGAAAAATGGAAGCAAACAAAGAATTCCATGCAAAGATTGTGGAATCCAAGGAGAAAAAGGATAAGTAAATGAATAAGAAAATCTATAAGGCAGTGAAGCTGAAGGTAAGTTAGGTTATAGAAGCAAAGACAACAACCTTTAAATGTTTGTATACTGAGCTAGGAGATAAGGCGAAGGTAAGAAATAGTATAGGCTTGGAAAGATTAGAGAGAGAAAATATCCAGACCTAAATTTAGTAAAATGCATTAAGGATGAGGATGGAAAAGGTTTTTTTGAAATAGACTCTCATTAAGCAAAGATAGAAAACTTACTTCCATAAACTTTTGAATAAAAAATGGGACAAAACATTGTGTTGGCTGACTTGGTGCATTTTCAGAGACATCTAGATTTTAGGTATTATAAGCAAATTAAGGTTTAGGAGGTTAAGCATCCTATTATCAGGATGAGTGAAAAGTGGCCAGATTGCATGAGATTTTAGTGGAGCTTTGGAAAAGCATGGATAAAGTAGGTATAGAGTGGCTAACTAGTTCATTCAATGTCATTTTAAGAAAGGTAAAATTCCAAAAGCATGGAAGTGAAGTACAATGGTTTGGTTGTACAAGAACAAGGATGATATCAAAAATTTTAACAATTACAAAGGTGTCGGGTTACTAAGCCATACAATAAAAGTTTTGGAGCAATTGGTAGTGTTGAGAGTAAGAAAAAGTATGTCCTTTTCCAATATAATTTGGATTCATATCGAGGCAAATGAATATAGAAGCCATTCATCTTGTGAGATTTACGGAGAAATACCAGGGAAGGAAGAAGGACCAGCATATGGTATTCATTGACCTTTAAAAGTCTTATCACAAAGTCCCAAGGGACATTCTTTAAACATACTAGAGGCAAAGCGTGTGTCAGTGGCTTATATTAAGGTGATCAACTACATTTATGATAAAGCTAAAATGTGGGTTTGAATGGCGGGAGGAGAATCAAAAAACTTTTTAATAGAGATGGGGTTGCACTAGAGATCGACTCTTAGCCTGGTCCTATTTGACATAGTGATGGATCAATCGACGCAGTCCATTTGAAGATGAGATTCGTTGATACATACTTACAGATGACAAAATACTAATCGATGAGATTCGTAGTGGATTAAAGCTAGATTAGAGATATAGAGACAAACTTTTGAGTCTAAAGGGTTTTGGTTAAGAAAAACCAAAATAAAGTATTCATAATGCAAATTCAGTGGTTCAATGCAAGAGGTTGGCATGAAAACCAACCAAAAGTATTTAGACTACAAGATTAGTGATGTTGTAACGACCGAAATATGGGTGTAATGACACTCGCCTATCCCACCAAGGCAAGTCAACCCAATTGCCAAACAACTTAATAATAACATCAGAAGTGTAAGATAACAATCTAATAATATAAATAAGCGGAAGAAAGCATAATACAACTATCCCAAGAACTGGTGTCACATGTACAAACCTCAATATAGAGAATGCTCAAATGAAATACAAGTCATATGTCTAGTCCTCAAATAGAAAAGAAACATAAAAATGGATCCTCAAAGACCTGCGGAAGACATAAGAAACTACCTCAAAAGTAATCCAGAAGCTCGATCCAAAAGAGAGAAGTCTAGAAAGATGGACCAGGCTCACAACCAACAAAAATGCATCAGGGGGTGAGCACCAATCAATGGGGTACTTAGCGAAATAGAACCACCCTAAAGTAAAGCAATGAAGAACACAAGTAACTCCTTAAATCCCAACCACAATCTGTCGAACTAGAAACCTTTAATAAGAAAAGACCCATCATAATAGAATATAGAGATCACAGTAGTATAGACATGCTCATTATCTGTCATGATATCTCGACACACAAGTATACAAGTAGACTCAACACTTACTCACAATCAAGGATAAGATAAGTATACAACATACAATAGTATCAACTAAATATAATATTAGATGAAGCAAATGTCATGAGATATGTATCATGCAATGCAATGTCAAATAGTCGTGATGCATATTTGTCCTAGAATATACATCCTCTGATAAGATATGGTGCGTGTATCAACTTATTTATGTTTTCTCATCTACATTACTAATGCTATTTAAATATCTTTTCATATTACACATTTAGTTTGGTTAATATAGATTAATCATGCTCACTATGTGGAAGAAATAAGATTCAGTCTCCACTTTACAACTTTCTATGTCAAGAAGCATCGCTTGCAGAATTAACAGATTTCATGTGTGCTGCACAGATGGAAAGAGAAGAAGACACCAATCTACCAGAAGATGTCAAGGTCTGTTTTCCGCTTGCATAATTGTGTAATGTACTCGTGTGATCTAACAATCTGTTACACTTTCTTTTGATTCTTACGTAACTGCATATTCACAATATCATTTTTCATTCAATTTATGCAACCTTCTATTGTGGCAGCCAAAACTTAGCAATGGTGGATACAAGAGGAAGATGTACAATGAACCTTGCATAAGGAAAAAACATAGGGTGATTTCAGATGAAGTGAGAATTTCATTGCCCAGAGCTATGATTGGATTTGGGGTTCCTACAACTTGCAATCGCCCCAAATCCAATCATAGGTCTAGGCAATAAAATTCTCACTTCATCTGAAATCGCCCATGTTTTTTTCTTATGCAAGGTTCATTTTTCATCTTCCTCTTGTATCCACCATGGCTAAGTTTTGGCAGCCACGCTAGAAGGTTGCATCAATTGAATGAAAAATGATATTGTGAATATGCAGTTACGTAAGAATCAGAAGAAAGTGTAATAGATTGTTAGATCACACAAGTACATAACAAAATCCAGCAAGCGGAAAATAGACCTTTACATCTTCTGGTAGATTGGTGTCTTCATCTCTTGCCATTTGTGCAGCACACATGAAATTTGTTAATTCCACAAGCGATGCTTCTAGACCTAGAAAGTTGTGAAGCGGAGACTAAATATTATTTCTTCCACATAGTGAGCATGATTAATCCTACTAATGTACATGAAAAAACATAAATAAGTTAATACACACACCGCATCTCTCCATTGCTATGGAAGCCTACTCTGCAGGGTACCCCATATTTGCTAGGAATAATAATGTCTACTCTCTTTCAGACAAAGAACCACCCTTGTCATTCAAGAAGTCCTGTTTCAGAATTCTATCAGGCCACTGGGTGTTACAAATACCAATCACTGACATTGAATTTATTTTAAAAAAAGACTAGATGTATATACATTTGAAAAAGACAAACCAGATCAACTATTTCTATGCAAAAATTAGACACAGTAAAGTACAATGGAGATTTAATGATTGAAGATAACATACTATACAATCGTTCGAGTCTGATGACCAACTATCTTCCTCATAAATATCATCCAGAGTGTTTTTGTTGTATTAAGAAGAGTTATCATCAGAATTAATGCAGGGTTCCAGCTGAGTGCTCTTACTTGATTGTTCTTCAGGAGAATCTTCAAGAGCCTGCTACATCCAAAGACAACCAAAAATTATGATTGATGCTGCTAAAATTAATGCAAACAAGGAGCATAATTTTTTCCATTTTTTTTCCTCTTCTATTTAAGGAGATAAGAGGGTTTTTTGCAAGAATAATAGTGTCATTACTAGTGAAAAATGGAAGGATAGAAGAAAGTCGTCATTACAAAAGAAGCCATAAATTTAAAACAGACGTTAATGTGAACATTTATAACGTCTTTTACAGCATTTATATAGAGTGCTAGTTATAAATATTCATATTTATTATAGCTTCTAAATATAATATTGTTTCAATCTCAAATCCATAAATTGAAAATAGACGTTTTGGTAAGGTTCAATGTATCTCACGTGATTCTGGTACTTTTGACAACTTTTGGTTCAGTTAAGTGGTAACTAGTATTAAGAAAGGGATTGGAGGAATGTTTTGAGTTAAGTTTGAGGTTTTTCTTAGGGTTGAAGTTCTATTTTGGCATTGATCACTTTGTGAGGATGCCTTTGGGTCTAGAAAAGCTTGTGGTTCTAGTATACTTGTCTCTTGGTGCTTTGAGACTGTGATTGTCCTTGACATTCGTCGACAAAAGTTTTTTATAGTGATGTTGTAATGCCCCTCCAGGTCATTTTCTCCACTTCTCAATCTTCTAGCATTTAGGGTATTTCTGTAGTGATCCTAAGTTATTTATGACTCACTGGCTCTGACAATTCGGTCTGGTCATTCATCTAGTTTTTTTGTTTGTTTCTATACTTTGGATGTCATGCCCCAAGCAAGACCCTGGGTGTAGCACGACGAATGATATCCCTAAAAGAACCCCAAACTAATTTCCTTATCATATCATAATCATTCAAGGGTAAAAAAGAAGGAACATCAGCAAAAACTGAGGGATTCACATACGGTAATACAAGGACAATGAGAAAATAAATAAACCATGAAAGTCATTCATCATGTCCAATAAGCCTATAAATCATAGACTGGGCGGGGGCTAAGACATGTCCCTAGCTCACTCTCAATGAAAATAAAAAGGTAGTCTCAAGCATAACATAAAGCTGGATAATAAAGGTTTCATACCCGAAGTATGAGGACTCACCCAATATAACTCTGAGAGCAATTCAAATCTTGCCACGAGGATGATTAAGATGATAGTCACATGCACCTACATTGTGATATAATGTAGGCATAAAGCATGTGTTAGTACGTTTGAATGTAGTAAGTATATGGGCATCCAATACAATATGGATAAATAATATCAATAACTGCATAATAATTATACATGAACAAGGGCACATATATAAAACCAGAGTAGAGAAAAGAATCAACATACCAATATACCATGAGTGGAATGACACATTATATCATAATACATCAACATATGTGGGACTGTCACCGTAACCAATAATAAGACTATGTGAGCTATAATATGAAATTCTGGTATTGCCCCTACATTAGAAAGAGAGGAGTCTACTTGCCAAGGTAGGGCTCTACATGCCATATCATAAACTATATGGATCCACTAGCAGCCCATATTATGAAGCATCATCATTCCTACGGTGGTACGTAGTTATGGAACAATGGGATTTACTTCAAATGGGTCATGCCTCAACTAACGGGTAAGCCATAATTCCAAGGTCCTCTCAGTGCTAAGTCAACATCTCACAAAATATATAATATATACATATATCCACGATCATCATAAGTCATCATAATTCATACGTATACATCATCATCATAAACTTGACCATAGTCTTATAGCTCAAAACATCATGCATACGAGTAGGTCATTTCTATTAGGATCCTAGGTCACTTTTTGAAATCGTGAATC
Organism: Solanum aculeatissimum; assembly: GCA_038996855.1. Lineage (NCBI taxonomy): Eukaryota > Viridiplantae > Streptophyta > Magnoliopsida > Solanales > Solanaceae > Solanum > Solanum aculeatissimum. The sequence continues at coordinate 14,582 of JBCEWC010002247.1, forward strand.
TCCTCATAGGTATTCCAAGTCAATCTCAAGGTCCTAAATCCCTTATTCATAGCATACTAGGGTCCTAAGTTGCCTCTCAAAATCTTGAATCTCCCCTTTGGAACCATAAGTCAACTTCAAGGTCCTAAATTCCCTATTCGTAATTGTAAGTGTAATGACCTTGAAGGTCATTTTTGGTATTTTTGGCAAAATTACCATTGCCCTTCCTGATAGTTGCTTTGAGTCATATTTGGTCATGTCTAGAAGTCATATTTTGAAAATCTAGTAAAAATCCTGAGTTTTGCAAAAGAAAGAATTTTCAAAGGTTTAAAGTTGGAAATTTTGAGTTTTCTAGTTATTCTGAGTTTCGAGTGTCAGAATTTGATTCTGTCAATTTCATTTGTTTTGGAATGCTAACTTTAGTCTAGAAGAACATGCAAAATGGAATTCAGAGTTAAAATGGATATTTAGGCCCAAAGTTGCATTTTTAGTTTATTTTTTATCATGGGTTTGACTTTGGTTAACATTCGGAGTTTAGGGGCTCGTATCAAAATTCCATTAGTTTCAGTGGTTCCGGATGATGAAACTAACACTAGAAATGGCTTCATTTTAATTTTTAGAGATTTCGTGAATATTTTGAGTTTGAGTCCGAAATTAGTTTAAATGGTCTTTCTCGAGTTCGGGACCACAAAGGCAATATATTCGAATTTTGACAAATCCATTGAGTCGGGATTATTTTGTTGGTAGAAATTCATGTTTGGTTTGTATTCAAGGGGTTCTGAATGCATTTCCAAGAGTCCAACTCGTGTTTTATAGTTGAGTGTAGGTTGCTGGTTTTTATTGTTGCTGGTGCAAGTGAGGGCATTCTCCGTATTTGTAAGGGCCCTTCCGCGTTCTTGAAGAGTGTGGGCATTTGGCCTCTGTGTTTGCGGAGAACGTTCTGGCTTCCCTCCGCGTTTGTATATGTGTTGTCTGTGTTCGCGGAGTTTCCAGGGTCTTTGGCTTCTGCGTTCGCGGAGCATTGCTGATACCTGAATAGTGTCTTGTTTTAAAATACGTGATTAAACCTTTTTTCCCCATTTTTGAATCTCCAAGCTCCGTTATAAAGAGGAATTTCAAGATTTTTCAAGGAAAAGTTATTAAGTAACTATTTTCTAACCTATTTCATTGATTTTCATTGATTAATTTGTAGTTTTAACTTCTAATTTAAGAATTTTAATAGTGTAAATACGAGATTTCTCGTACTTTGATTTCCAAACTTTAATCATTGATTTCGCCCTCATTTTAACTCAATTTTTGAAACCTTTTTCACCATTGAATTCCTTATTACGTGAGGAATATTTTCATTCATTAATTTTCAGATTTCAGCTACATTTTCTGACATAAGATTTTTGACCTTTTTACCCTTTTTCTCCGAATTCATTGATTTTAGTATCATTGTATTTGTTTTATGATTTTGATGCTATATTTCAATAGATTTTGGTGAGTTGGAGTACTGTAGAAGAGGAAATTGGCAGATTTATCTTGATTTGAGACTTTGTATAAGGCAAGTGGACTTCTAGCCTTTTCTAAGTATGAATGAACCTTATACGCTCCTATGTGTATGTAACTAAGTATTTGGCGGTAGAATTATATCATTGTAGGCTTGTTCATGACCTTTCGTATTGAATGCTTGTTCATATGGTGATATATTGAGTTATAAATAAATTATGAATTTGTAATTTATGTGATCTTGTGTATCATTCAATATTAATGATGAGATGGTGCTTAGATTGAGTCACTGATGATATTGAGACACTGATGAATATTGTGATCATTCTGATCAAGATACTATAATATAATTATGATCAAGCACCTTGCATTTATTAGTAATTTTGCATGACAGTGTGATTACTATAATTGAGATATGAGTAAGGTAACATGCAGATTGGTGGGTGAGGCCTCTACTAGTTGAGCCGAAGTGGTATGCGTCGGCGGTACTAGGTCATTTACAAATGGTCCTAGGTCATTTTCAAATGGTCCAAGGTCATTTCCAGACATGTGACATGAACTGAGGTCATTGCTGGTCATTATCACAGATATATGGTCTAAATGAGTTTCCCATGGGTTCTGTCTGAGGCATATATACATGACCAGCAAAAGTGTATTCTAGGACAGAGATGCATTACAATTATTTGATATTGCATCACATTATTTACATTTCATGACATTCACTCTATTTCATATCACTCTGGTTTGTTGTTTTTATATAAAATATTGAGAGATTGGATATTTACTGTATCATTTGACTTATTTATAGTTGGACCTCATTTAAATGTGATGCTATGTGATGGGTATAACTATATCCTTATTAACTCTCTATGTTGTATACATTGTGCTGGAATTTTCTAAGTCTAGGTTTATAGTTCGGTGGTAAGTGGATGGGTGTTCAGGAGTACATGTTTCATTATTGCTTTATTTTAGGTAAGTTTCATTTGTTGAATACCCTGTTATTTGGTGTTCACCCCTTTCTACATTTTTTAAGGTTGTGAACCCGGTCCCTTTTGTTAGTTTCTTTTTTATTGGATCGAGCTTCTAGATTACTCGTGAGGTAGTTGCCTATATCCCCAATAGGCCTTAGGAGATTCCACTTTCTTTTAATATGTTGTGTTCTATTTGAGGACAAGACATCTAAAATTTGTATTTCATTTGAAAATTTTGTATTTAGAAGCTTATACATGTGACACCATTTTTGGGAAGGTTTTAGTTTTTATTTAGTATGTTTATCCATCTTATTTAGACTATTTATCTTTCGCTATTATATCTTATGTTGTGTTATCACGCGTTGGGCTGACTCACCTTGGTGGGTTTGGTGAATGTCATTACGCCTAATATTTGGGTCATGATAATTTGGTATAAGAGCCCCAAGTTCATAGGTCTCACATCCAGTCTAGTAAAGTCTTGAGGATCGGTGCGGAGACGTCCATTAGTTATCTTTAAGAGGCTATGAATACTGTTAGGAAATTCTCTATTTTTTTAGTCTAATCAAATCATGCGAGGGTCTTTATTGTAGTGTTGAATAGTCATGGCCTTTTGACAAATGGTGAGGACTAGAGCTACAACGGCTATCAGACGAGGGGAGATACCTTCTAACATTACTATCGAGACCCTAGCTATGGGTAGGGGTCGAGCCAAAGGCCGAGGTAGAGGTTGGGGTAGAGGAGATGCACCGACTAGAGATTATGAGCGAGGTATCTCCCCTGAGCTAGCCATGGAGCCTTGAGAGTAGTAGGTGCCTCTTGAGTTTGTTGCACCACCACTACTTCAAGATACACTTTGTAGAGCTTTGAGGGTATTTGAGATTTTTGGGCAGGCAGGTAGCCCTACTGATGTACTAGGTACTTCTCATACACGAATAAGGGTTCAACCTTCGAGTCAGAAGCAGGCCCCTGAGGTGTAGGTATATATGGAACGGTCACCAACAACACCTAGTGTTGAGGTTTCTCCAGCAACTGCTTTGATCGATGAGGAGTAGCGTAGACATGAGGGGTTTAAGAAGATAGACCCACCTCAGTTCCAGGGTGGAGAGACCAAGGATGCACATAAGTTCTCGGTTATTTGTAAGGTGATACTTGAGACCGTTGGCTAGCCGAGACCCATGGTGTCCGATATGTTACTCTCCAATTTTGTAGCTCGTCTAGGGATTGGTGAACAACTTATATGGGATGTTTTCCAGTTGGTTTTCCTTTGATGACTTGGTAGACTTTTTCCAGTGGTTTCTATGACAGATTCATTCCTTGGAGTCTTAGGTAGGGGAGTCGTCTGAGCTTTGAGAGTTTGAGGCAGGGCTCTATGATAGTTTCAAAGTATGAGATTTGTTTCTGCCAGTTGGCTCAGCATACGAAAACCCTTATTCCTGTGGAGAAAAAGTGAGTTTGTCGGTTTGTTAGAGGGTTGACTCATCCCATCCAATTGTCAGTGTTTCAAATGTTTAGAGATAGAGCATCTTTTTATTCCATGGTTAGTGCCACTAAGGAGCCAGAGCTTGTGCGTAGAGAGGAGTTTGGAGACCCCAAGAGGGTCTATTTATCAGGATTATTCTCGGGTACCTCATCAGGATATCAATATATCACTAAGAGGGTGGTTCACTTCAGCCCTGAGTCTCGATTTGTGCTTCGTTGGCAGCATCATAGGGTGGCTAGGGCCCTCATGTTTCATATAGTGATGGACAAAAATCATCTAATTTCTAACAGAGGCCTACGGGATGGGGCAGTTGTGGTGTTCCTCATGTTCCCTCACAACCATCGTTCGTCCCTAGGTCATGTTATGGGTATGGATCTCCATATCATATTATTTTCCAGTGTCCTAAAAGGATACACACTGGGCCCCACCACTCACATTTTACAGCATCGGTCAGAGATCTAAATCACTAGCAAGAGGTTCAGCCTCACAAATTAGGGGTCGTGTTAGAGGTCAGACTAATAGAGGTAGATGCATAGGTGGTGGAGTAGTAGCTGACATTTCTGCTCATTTTGGTTGTAGAGAAGGTAAATTCTACGAGTGAAGGTCGAGGTGGTCATTATTATGCTATTTCAGGCAAGCCCAAGGTTGGGACCTCTGATGTTGTGTTCATAGGTATTGTCTCGGTTTAGCCTTACCCAACATCTTTGTTATTTGATATTGGCTCCACTAATTCATATGTGTTTGTATATCTTCTCATTGGGTTTTGACTTGCTATGTGATACTATGTATGTGTCTGCCTATGTTTTGACCCCAGTACATGAGCTTTTAGTAGTGATCAGGAGCACTAACCCCGTCTTATGAATTTGGCAAAATATGAGGCTTGGGTGGACAAGTTTATTCTAATACATGGTAGAATTTGGGTTTTATTCTAGGTATGGAGTGGCTATCTTCGTACTGTGTCACCTTAGATTTTTATGCCAAGACCGTGAACTTATCCATGCTAGATGGGTTGAGGATAGAAATCTTCGAGCACAAACTTCTTTGAGAGTATGGTGCATTCTAGTGGTGAATTTGGTGGGTCTTCTGATGTGGTACTGGTAATATACTAGGACAGAGGCATTGATCTTGGAGCGCAGATACTAGTTACTTAGGAGTTATCAATTGTTGCACTTACTCAGGCAGTGGAGTTGGCATTACCATCACATTTGGGGAGAACCAATTGATTGTTACAATGGATGCTTGGTTTGGAATCAGTCATAAGGAAAGTCATAGTGGTGAATCTTTGAATGGGTATTAATATGTTTAAGAGTGGATTTTTTTCTAGAGGTCTATATGGGTACAAGTGACTTCATTCTAAGCCAAGATGAACATGTTGATATTAAGATAGCAAGTATATGGACTTATGAGGTTTCAACAATTTCACTTGTAAGGATGTAAATGAAAATGTTAGTAAAAGAGTGCATGTGGATAGTTGGTTGAGTTAGTACATTTGGATGGTATGACTTGGGATTGGATTACCATATCAACTAAAAGACCAGCTTCATAATTTGACATCATTTTTGTTTACCTTGTTCAACATATGGTAATATAGTTACTGTCACGACCTAAGAGTAGGGCCTAGATGTGATATGGTGAATGAGAACCCGAGAGTCCTCAAACAAACCATTTTAGCATCAATTTACACATCATTATTTCAGAAGCACATAATTTAATAAGAAACACATAATTTTAAGGGATTTCAGGGCTTTGGTATCAAGCTATGGGGATGTCATCAGGGAAGGGATTTGCATGAATCACGTAGCACATAACAAGTACGTTCTAAGGGGCGGGTAAGTAGGACTCAAGCTATGGGGGAAAGGAGGGACTTGGTACTTTCTACATAATCATATTCTCATCAAAACATATTAAGATAGCATAAGCATAATCATAGTCAAAACATAATATAGTCATTGCATCTCAACAACCATATAATATGGGCATATAACAGAATCTGATATGTCCAATAATTCCTCTATATAGAATAAGACGGGGGCCACGACATAACCCAGGCTCACCCCCAGGTCATAAGATAGAAAAGAAACTAATCAAAACATAAGGTATAGAGAGGTGGGTCTCGCCCTTGAAATAAAGAGCTCACCACTAGCAACAATCCGAGATCACCAAGCTAAATGTCCAAAGGTGGATAGAAATTATCTCCGGCCCCTACATGGTTAGATCATGTAGGTAAAGAGTATGGGTTAGCACATATAATGTACTAAGTATGTGGGCATGCAATGCATATGAACATGAACCTACAAAACAAATTAGATGACAAGGGCACATATATATAGAAAGAGAGTATAGGAAAGAATAGTTTATCAATATTCCATAAAATCCATGATTCATGAGGTACCATAATGCTTGTAGTAGAGGATGAGACATAACCAACATCATAATCCATGCGAGCCAATACATGAACTCCCAATGTCAGGCCCCCGCATACGGGATTAGGGTGACTACTTGCCAAGGGTAGTCACACCACACCTTACGACCCAATGTTTTCAGTGTGATGGCCACCTTCCTTACGTTCCTGTATTTTCATAAGGATTTTCAAATCATATTATATCAAAATACCTATGTTGGCACATAGTTTACTAGAAAGGAGTAGGACCCCTGGGGATATCCCACTTACTGATCCAATCCCATCGGTGCTTGATCATCATCCCACAAGAATACATATACATATACATGCTTTCAAACAAAGGATAAGTACTTTCACATCAATGCAATGCAAGGTTGGGCTAAAAAGCCAAAAACATAATTCAAGCCTTTTCATACTTATGCTAAAAAGCCAAAAAAGAGTTCAAGTACTAAGTGCAAAGGACAATGCATATGAGTAGCTCATTCAAATCATATCATATTAGTGTAAACACCCATAATTGCTCAAGAGTCAAATCATAGACATTATGTGATCACATTCTTGTAATAACCCATACTTGTTCAGAATCATAGTCATAAATATATTTGGGACTTAGCCCACATCAAGAGTTTCATAAAATCCATGTTCATGAATGCAAATGCCATGAATGATGATGAGAGTAGCATGTACAATTAGAATTCATAATTTAGATTCATAATAAGAAGAATCCATAAGAAATTCAAAGTTAAATCTACAATCAAATCTCAATTTAACACTACCCATGCATAGATTTAAAGCTTAAAGGGACATGCACAATAAAACCTTCATAAAACCAATGGAATTCAATAAATTAGGGCTTAATTCACTTTAAAATCAATAATTAAATACATCCCACACGTCAAATCAATTAAATCATTCATAATTTAAAAGACCAAATTTCAAAGTAAGAATAATTTCATAAAATCAATTGAAAAAATTCATTAGGGGCTTCATGGTTGAAAGGAGCCATGAATAAATTCCTACATACCTTGATTAACAAGAAGATTTAGAGATATTGAAGAAGGAAGCTTTCCTTGAATTTTAATTCCAACTTCAACCCACACCTTGAAGAGAGCTTGAGAAGAGAGTGTTTGAAAATAATTCCAAGTGTTTTGAGAGTATTTTGAATTTTATGAAGGTGTATAGGCTAAGTTTAGGGATTTAATAGGGCTTAGGAAGTTTAAAACTTCCTTAGTAATAACCAAAATTATAATTAAACCATTAATGGAACAAGTAAGAAAAACTGGAAATGTCATCTTTTGGGACAACTACACGGACCGTGTAGTGACTCATGGTCCGTGAACCCTCACCGTGAGGCTACACTTGAAAATAAAAAACCATTATTAAAATGAATAGGAAAAAATACAACGACACCTACACGGTCAACTACACAGACAGTGAGGTGGTCACACGGACCGTGAGCTCCCCCCGTGAAGCTATACTAGAAACAATAACACGTTGATGAAAACCTGAGATGGTAATCCCATACTAGAAAAATTCCTCTCGCGCAACCATACGAACGGCTCCACGAGACGTGAGGCTTCACACGGACCATGAGGTGGTCTGTGGAGCCTCACGTCCAGGTCCTAGGCTATAATCCTTCACACGGACTGGTTCACGGCCCATGAGGCCTCACATGATCCGTGAACCCCACCTTCTCGTTGATGCGATTTCCAGAATGTTAACCTTATACATAGAACCAATATTTGGGTCAAGACCATCCCGAAACACCTTACCACACCTCATGAGAGGTAAAACGGGATGCCTCATGGACCATTAATGGCCCGTGAAGCCACCGTAAGGCAGTGTCTTCGTAGAAATTCTAAAAATGGATTCCTCTGCAGGCAGTCTCACCAAAAAGGCCATAACTTCTTCATCCGAACTTTGAATCAAGTGAAACCAAGTGTATTGGAAATGTAACTCAAAGAGATTAAATTATATAGGTCATGGCCCTCTCAATTCTTCCTTTCCTAAGAGATATGTCCATTAAAGACAATACTCCCATAAGACGTCAAGCAAAGCTTAACCAATGCGATTTCTTTGATTACGGCCATTCGAGAGAGACTTTTAAAGCTCATTAACCAACTATGGTAGGTCCAAATCAGACCTAAATCAACATTACAAGGTTCAAAATGTTTTGTGTTGTTACAGTTACACTAGCATCTGTGGGGTTAAGAGACTATTGGTTAACATATGAGAAAGATGTCTACAGGGTTTAGTTTAAGTGTGAGGACGGGTTTCCTTATGGCTTTGATTATATATTATGTTACTTTTGATGGTGAAAGGACTTAATAAAGTTACATTTGAGTAGTTGGTGTGAAGTAAAAGGCAATTTGTTATAGAGGTTTCTAAAAAATAATGACAATAAATGGGTTAGGAGCGAGTACATTAGTCTTGGGAATCAAAGAGTTAAGCATGTAGGATTGGGCCATGAGTATGGTTTAAGCATTCAAACATCCTTGTAGCATTGGTGACATATCCAAGTTAAGAAAAGTGAAGGAGACTAGACATCATATGTAGATCAATGGTTCAAAGTTATAAATTGTATGGAGTTTTGCTTTGAATTTGGTGATAATGTGAGGTTGTCGACTCCTTTTCAAAAGGTTCAATTTGGGTTGAATGGAAAACAATGATATGAGAAATTTTGCGTTTCATGTTAGGGTGGATTGTTTAATCATAATAAATGGCTCATGGAAGCACTACAGAAAGGACTTACGATTTTATGTATGCCATTGATTATTTTGGTCTAGATGGATGCTACCTCATTGATGGAAGTTAGCATAGACCATCACGATGGATTATGTAGATACTTAGTGATAAATAAAGGCTATATGCTTATGGTGAACAAAATTCATGGAGTGATAAAGAATTTCTTAAGTTTAGCAGAGGGTACAAGAGTTGGAGTATAGATGTTGAGGTATTTTTTTCTCCTCAAAAAAGGTTAAAGGTGGGTGAGGGTGATTCCTAATGGAAGTGATTGTGAGTTCACGAAGACTTGTAGTTTCTGATACTTTTTGGTATTCTTGTTGTTTGAAGACCTGATGTTAACTATCGTTTCAACATTCGAGTTGTACTAATTGCAGTATTAACTGAGTCTTATGAGCTTGGGAGTATCTTTTACTTGTTGCTTTTCCTAGTTGTTACCTCCCTTTATAGCTAGATTAATTAAATTTTCCTCTTATGCATATGTTTTTCCCAAGGATTGGAATTGTACAACCTTAGTTCAGGGAGAATTATGTTAAGAGAATGGAATTTGGATGGGGTTCGAAGTGGTTTATATATTACAATTGGCTCTAATTTGTTTAGATTCACTATTGGCCTTCACCAAAAAGGGATCTCAGTTGTCTCGTGAATGCGAGGGTCGAAGATCGTCCTACTGTGTATAGTGTGGTATGAGGGTTCTGGTTCAAGTTTGGTGCCATGGCTAGTTTCCAAATTGGTAGTCGCTCTTAGAGGGCAGAATTTCATGTTGTCTTATAACTCTTACTCTTGATGGCACATTACGATTGTATAGCTCTCGAGAATGAAATTACTTGGAAGCGATTAATGACCTTGAGAATTGTATGAAGGACTCTTGGTTACTTCTTGTGAGGCCCCTCTCTTTTCCTTATGCTCGAGGACGAACATGGTTTTCAGTGGTGAATGATGTAATGACCCTGGAAGTCATTTTTGGTATTTTTGGCCAAAATACCATTTTTCCCTTCTGGATAGTTTCTTTGAGTCATATTGGGTAATGTTCGAAAGTCAGATTTTGAAAATCTGGTAAAAAGACTGAGTTTTGCAAAAGAAAGAGTTTTTCAAAGGTTTAAAGTTGGAAAATTTGACTTTTTTAGATTTTCTAAGTTTCGAGTGTCATAATTTAATTCCGTTAATTCCATCAATTCCAGAATGCCGAATTTGGTCTAGGAGATCTTGCAAAACTGAATTTTGAATTAAAATAGAGATTTTAGGTCCATAGTTGTATTTCTAGTTCATTTTGGATTGTGCGTTTGACTTTCGTCAACATTCGGAGTTCGGCAGCTCGTATGAAAATTTCATCTCGTAGTTTCGGATGATGAAACTAATGCTAGAAATGACTTCGTTTTAATTTTTAGACCTTCCGTGAATATTTCTTATTTTTGAGTCCAAAACTAGATTAATTAGTCTTTCTCGGGTTTGGGGCCATGAAGGTTTCAAATTCAAATTCTGACGATTCCATTGAGTCTGAATTGTCATCTTTGATAGAGTTCCATGTTTGATTTTTGTTCACGGGGTTCCAAACGAATTCCAGAGAGTCCAGTTCGTGTTTGTAGTTGATTGTGGGTTGCTAGTTTTTGTTGTTGCTAGAACAAGTGAAGACATTCTCCGTGTTTGCAAGGACCCTTTCGCGTTCGCAAGGATCCTTCTGCATTCACGGAGCGTGTGGGAATTTGGCCTCCGCGTTTGTGGAGAATGTATCGGCTTCCCTTCACGTTCGCGCGTGCACTGTCCGCTTTTGTGGAGCTTCTAGGGTCTTTGGCTTTCGCGTTCGCGGATAATGCTCCGCGTTCACAAAGCATTATTGATACCTGTAACAACCTAAAATTTTATAACCTTGTGAAACTTATTAGGATCTTATTAGAACTTATTTTAGTTGGCTAATGATCTTCATGAGTCTCTCTTGAATGGTCGTATTCAAAGAAATCGCCTTGGTTAAGTTTTGCATAACGTCTTGTGGAAGTACTAACTTTAAATGGTCATAACTCTTTACACAAGTGGAACTGAGAGGGCAATGACCTATCAAATTTAATATCTTTGAGTTATCTTTCCAACACACTTAGTTTCACTTGATTCGGAGTTTGTATGAAGAAGTTATGACCTTTTTCGTAAGGTTGCCTGTGCAGGGATTTCTTTCTAGAAAATTGGCTAAGGCATGGCACCATGGGACCCCATACGGGTCGTAAGCCACCAAATGGCTTGTGTGGATGCCTCATGATCCTAAATATGAGTGGTAATGAAGTGTACACGATGGTCTTGACCCAAGGATTGGTTCTAAGTATGAAATTATTGTTACCAGAGCTTGCATTATGTTGACGAGGTTAAATTTTCAACTTGCATTTTATTGAGGTATTTTTTATAATTTGACCCATTCCCAAGGTTTTTTATGACCTTTAAACCTATCTTAAGCCCCTAAATTAGATTTCATTCATTCATCCTCATCAAATTCTTCCAACACAGATTATTTTCAAAGGCTCTCTTCCTAATGTAGCTTGAAGGTTGGAATTAGAATTCAAAAGAGTCTTCTTCTTCAATCTCTCTTCTCTCTAAATCTTCTTTATTATCAAGGTATGTGAGAATTTATTCATGTCTCCTTTCAACCATGAAGCCCCAAATGAATTTTTTCAATTGATTTTATGAAATTATGTTTACTTTGAATTTGGGTCTTTTAAATTATGAATGATTTAATTAAATTGAAGTATGCGTTGTATTTTACTGTTGATTTTAAAGTAAATTGATCCTTAATTTTTTGAATTCCATTGGATTCATGAAGGTTCACTTATCCATGTCTCTTTAAGCTTTAAACTTATGCATGGGTTATATCGATTGAGTTTTAATTGTTGATTTAACTTTGGATTTCATATGGATTCTTCTTATTATGAGTTTAATTTATTAATTATAATTTCCCATGATACTCTCATCATCATTCATGGCATTTTCATTCGTAAACATGGATTTTATGAAGCTTTTGATGTGGGCTAAGTCCCAAATATATTTGTGACTATGATTTTGAACAAGTATGGGTTATGAAAAAATTGTGATCACACAATGTCTATGCATTGGCTCTTTGACAAATTATGGGTATTTACACCAATATGATTTGATATGTATGGAGCTACTCCTATGCACGAAAGTATGACATGAAAGCTTGTATGGCTTTTTAGCCCAATGAAGTATGATTATGAAATGTGTTTGACTTTTTAGTCACGTACGCATGAATGTAAAGTAAGTGATTTGGCCTTTAAGCCTAAATGTGCATGGTTTGATTTCAAAGTACTTATCCTTCATTTGAAAGCATGTATATGTATATGTATTCTTGTGGGATGGCGACACATCGAATGGGATTGGGGTAGTAAGTGGGCTATCCCCATGGGTCCCACTCCTTTCTCTTGAACTATGTGCCAAAAAAGGTATATGGTACCCCTTATCAAAATGACTGGGTCGTAAGTTACGGTTACAATATGATATGATATGATATGATATGGAAATCCTTCTGAAATGACCGGGTCATAAGAAAGGTGGCTATCACACCAAAATGACCGGGTCGTAAGGTGTGGTATAGATTACCTTTGGCAAGTAATTTTCTCTCATCTGATGGGAGGCCTCATCGGGCGAATTCATGTCGTAGCTCACATGAGTTTGACATATCGGTTATGGTCACATCCCCTCTATATATGTAAAGTATTTTGGCATTTCATGCATGATGGATTTCATGGCATATTGACATACTATTTCCTTTTCCTATATTCTCTTTCTATATACGTGCCCTTGTCATGTAACATTGGTTTATAAGTCGGTTATGTTCATATGCATTGCATACCCGCATGCTTAGTGTATTATATGTGCTAACCCATACTCTTTATCTACATGATCTAACCATGTAGGGGCCGGAGACGATACCTATCCACCTTTGGACGCTTAGCTTGGTGATCTTGGATTGTTGCTAGTGGTGAGCCCTTTTCTTCAAGGGAAAAACCTACCTTCATTTATCTTATATTTTTTTATGCCTTTTCTATCTTATCTTATGACGTGAGGGTAAGCCCGAGACATGTCGTGGCCCCCATCTTATTCTATGTAGAGGCATTATTGGACATATCAAATTCCACTGTACATCATATTATATACTTGATTGAGATGCTATGACTACATCATGTTTTGGACTATGGCTATGATTATGTTATTATGATATGTTTTAATGAGGTTCTGCTTATGTGGAAAGTCCCAAGTCCCTCCTTGCCCCCATAGCTTGAGTCATACTTACCCGCCCCTTAGAACGTACTTGTTATGTGCTAGGTGATTCATGCAAATCCCTTCCCCAATGACATCCCCATAGTTTGAGTCTAAAGCCCCAAAATCCCTTAGAATTATGTGTTTCTTGTTAAATTACACGCTTTCAAACCAATGATGTGTAAATTGATGCTAATATGGCTTGTTTGAGGACTCTCTGGTTCTCATTCTCCATGTCACATCTAGGCCCTACACTCGGGTCATGACAATACCTGAACAATGTCTTCTTTTAAAGTACGTGATTAAACCCTTCCCCCCCTCCCATTTTTAACTCTCCAAGCTTCGTTTTAAAGCGGGATTTTGAGATTTTTCAAGGCAAACTGATTAGATAGCTATTTTCTAACCTATTTCAATGATTTCCATTGATTAATTTGTAATTTTAACTTCTAATTTTTAAATTTTAATAGTGTAAATTGGAGATTTCTCGAACATTGATTTCTAAACTTTAATTATTGATTTCGCCCCCATCTTAACTTTGCCTTCGAAACCATTTTCACCATTGAATTCCTTATTATGTGGGGGATGTTTTCATTCATTAATTTCAGATTCCGACTATATTTTTCGGCATGAGATTTTTGACCATTTTACCTTTTTCTTCAATTTATTGATTTTAGTGTCATTAGATTCACTATGTGATTGAAATGCTATATTAGAATAGATTTTTGTGAATTGGAGTACCATAGAAGGGGGAAATCGGTGGATTTATCTTGATTTGGGACTTTGTATAAGGCCAGTGGACTTCTAACTTTTTGTTAAGTATGAATGAACCTTGTATGCTCCTATGTGTACGTAGTTGAATATTTGGGGGTAAAATTATATCATTGTAGGCTTGATCACGACCTTTCATATTAAATGCTTGTTCATATAGTGATATATTGTGTTATAAATAAATTATGAATTTGTAATATGTGTGATCTTGTGAATCATTCAATATTGATGGCGAGATGATGCCTATATTATGACATGATTGAGACATTGATGATATTGAGACACTGATGATATTGAGATCATTCTGATGATAATACTATGATACAGTCGTGATCATGCACCTTGCATTTATCATTATTTGTGCATTAACATTGTGATGACTACGGTTGAGATGTGAGTAAGGTAACATGCAGATTGGTGGTTGAGGTCTCTATCGGTCAAGCCAAGGTGATATGCCGAGGTTCCAAGGTAATTTTTGGATGGTCCAATGTAATTTTTCGATAGGTGATATGAGCCGAGGTCATTGTCGATCATAATCATAGATACATGGTCTAAGTGAGACCCTCACGGGTTTCGTCTGAGGCATATATACATTACCAGCAGATGTGTATTCTAGGACAGCCATGCATCATAATTATTTTATATTGCATCGCATTATTTACATCTCATAACATTCACTCCATCTTATATCACTTTGGTTTGCTGTTATTATATAAAATGTTGTGAGATTGGATATCAACTTTATCCTTTGACTTGTTTATAGTTGTATTTCATTTGAATGTGATGTTATGTGATGAGTATATCTATATCCATATCCTTGTGAATTCTCTATGTTGTGTACATTATAATGGGACTTTTGTCAGTACAGGTTTGTAGTTCGGCGATATGTGGTTCGGTGTAAAGGAGTACATATGTTCTTCATTATTTTATTTTAGGTTAGTTCCATTTGTTGAGTACCCTATTGTTTGGTGATCACCACCTTGCTATATTTTTGTATGTTGTGAGTCCGGTCCCCCTTGTTAGCTTCCTTTTTGTTGGATCGAGGATCTGGATTACCTGTGAAGTAGCTGCCTATATCCCCAGCAGGTCTTCGGAGATTCCACTTTCTTTTTATATGTTGTGTTCTATTTAAGGACTAGATATCTAAAATGTGTATTTCATTTGAAAATTCTGTATTTAGCGATTTGTACATCTGACACCAGTCTTGGAAAGGTTTTAGTTTTGATTTAGTATGTTTATCCATCTTTTTTAGACTATTTATCTTTTGCTATTATATCTTATGTTAGGTAACACACTTTGGGCTGACTCGCCTTGGTGGGTTAGGTGAGTGTCATAACACTTGATTTTCTAGTCGTGACATTGAGCTTGTTTAAAAACCTTGTACATGCATGATCATGTGATGAAATATAGGAGTATAGCATGGATTCATATCCAACAAGTTCAAAATCAT
The DNA here is from genome assembly GCA_038996855.1 of Solanum aculeatissimum. Classification (NCBI taxonomy): domain Eukaryota; kingdom Viridiplantae; phylum Streptophyta; class Magnoliopsida; order Solanales; family Solanaceae; genus Solanum; species Solanum aculeatissimum. The sequence continues at coordinate 30,121 of JBCEWC010002247.1, forward strand.
GATAATTGAGTAAACACATGCATAATTGTTGAATTGAAAATCATTTCAATTTTAATTAAAGGAACCCATCCATGAATTTCATAATCATCATAACATACTTGAAGAAATCTTATGTAAATCATGTAATTCATATAATTTAAATATGATTTATGCAAAATCTATTATACAAAGGCAACCTACATCATAATAATACCTTTTGAAAACAAAACTATGAAAACCCTAATTTAATCATGCTTGAAATTAGATGAGTAATAGAGAAAATAGGTTAGGCCCCATGGGATGAATTCCATAGACCTTAATGAGAATTGAAAAACTGAGGATGAATTTTACATGAAACTTGGGGGTTCTTCAATGAATTCCTCACTTGATCTTGAGAGTACACTAGAGAGTGAAGATTGATGCGAGAATTATGAATTTAGGAAAATGAGAGTGCATGGAGCGCTTAGATAGTTAGAATAACATCGGAGAAGTAAAAACCTCCAAAAAGAAGACTAAAAACATTAAACTATGGATGAGAGAGAAGACCATAAATCCCCCACTTAACTGCCTAAAGTTCACTACCCATACCCTTTTCAAGACACTCTCCACGAGTCGTTAAGGGAACCACGACTCATGGTGTGTTTCCTAAAGGGCATAAGCTGCTTGGGATGGGTAGTGAGCCTACCACAGACCACTTCACCGGACGTGGTGAGAAATATGACCCATGGAGGTTCTCTGGTGTGCATCCTCTTTAGGGTAGACCATAATTCCACCAAAGGTCCCTTCCACGACTCCTTCCATAGACAGTGAAGTGCACCTACTTCCATGAAGGGTGTCTTGATAAGCACCCTGGGCCAAAATCTCCAGAAAATTTAATTTCAAGTCTTAGTTTCATCTTTCGAAGATTGGGTCCTTACATTAGAGCTCATAGAGTTTAAGTGATTGACTTCAATCAAATCTCATGGAAGACGGCCTCAAAATGTAATTTTTATTGTTCCATCAGATCTAGAATGATCATTTTAGGTTAGGAGCATAGTCGGCTTGGTTCCCAAGACAATCAGTGCAAGTTTATGCTATTAGGTGTTTTAACTTTTAAGCTTTTGGCCTAAGTTTGACTTTGGTCAACATTCTTGGAAATCACATTTTGATGAGAATTCGATTGGTGCAGTTGGCTCTAGAACATCAACTTTGATTTAGAACGATCTTTCGCACAAGCCCCAAGGCTTCTGATCTCATTCTAAGCCCTTTGGTGGATTTTAGTTTAAAATGACGCTCGGCTGTAGGACCCACTTTTTTTAGATGACCTCCTTTGGTAATTTTGAGTATACTATTGAATCTGAAATGCAAAATCTGTGAATCAGCATAGTTTATTTGTGTGTATAGGGTTATGAACGAATCCCGAGCAACCCATTGAGTATTTCTCAACTCTTAGAGTTCAGTTGGTGCAACCTTTCCTGGTTACCCTTAAATTGTTCTCAGCGTTTGTGAACCAGGTCTCGCATTTGTGGAGTAGGATCTGGTCAAAGATTGACCTCCGCATTCATGGACCAGGTCCTACATTTGCAGAGGAGGGTTAGTGCTTGATATTTATTTTGTTCGGCCTATTTTTAGCTTATTTCCCCACATCAAACCACGATCTCTTGAGCTAGGGATTTCTAAATTCGATGATTCCAGATGTGTTAGGTCTGAAATTGGTGTGACTATGCAGTGGAGTGTTCGAGCAAGTGTGAAGACCATCTTGTGGATGTAAATTCATCCCCATAGAGGCTTCCTTAGCTTGATTTTAAGCTTTAATGGTGCTTTTAATTATTGGGTCGATTTCTCCCGTTCCAAGAAACAAATGTGTTCCATTTTAGGTTACAAGATCTATAAGTCATATAAAACCTTTTTATAGAGTCAATTTTGGGATTTCTATAGCGGGTCTTATAATCTTGTTTTAGAACTAATTTTGGGTCCATCTCCAAAATATGCAATTTTTGTGTCAAAATGTCTATATTGGTGAGGTTATCAACATTTTGATAGCATGGTGTCATAACCCCATTCTGGCCATGATGGCGCTTGTTAGATGCTACCTACATGATGGAGTTTGTTAGATACTACCTACAGGCCAGCTAACCCAACCTACAAACATGTCCTAAATCTCTAACAGACCAATGCTAACAATATATACAATTAACTCATCATAACATACTGAGGATCTGGAAGTCATGTTCATCGAGCTACTATAGACACAAGCATACACACATATATATACATAATCATAATATACATAAAGAAGAGGAACTCCTATAAATATAAGCCAACTATAAGGTAAAGGGGCAATGTTCGAATACAAAAGACGACCACAGAAAGGAAGGAGATTGCATAATGTCTAGAGTTGTTGATGCTCACTAGTGTCTCCTGAATCATCTGTGATCCCCTAACTCAGAGACCGTGGCTAGTACTTAGACCTACACCATGGGAAGATGCAAAAATCTTGGGGTGAGTATCGGTAACAGGAACCCAGTAGACATCATCGACCGACTGAGTGAAACATAATAAATATAGTATGCCCAAAGGTAGAAACTGTAGTAAAGCTAGAAAATCTGAATCAGGTAACAAAGTGGAAATTCTCGTATTTCGTATGTACATGTTCCTGTGGCTCAGATTAGTATTCATGTTTATATCAGGTCAAGGAACAAGCATATCTAGAGAATCATAGAACCCCAACCTAGATAACCCACAAAGTGTGCAATGATACCAACTGATAAACCCAAGATCCAGTGTCAAATATGTTTGTGGTATTCGGAGACCCAACTGTGTAGAGCTAGAAGAACTAAAAAAGTGGAATAAGAAGGGACCTACTAAGCCGGATCAATATGTATGCAACACAACCAATTAACAAGACCCAGAAGGAACCACATCACAACTATCATAGGATTATGGTATAGTATTGTACGTGGGTGTAAGGCCTTAGTATCTATGCTTGTATGCCAATTGGTCCCCCATAAGCCTAGAAGGTAAACCTACGCACAACCCAATTAATAAAATCAAAGCAGAACTAAACCCTCAATATCACATGGTCAAGGTGTCAGACTGTATGTGGGAGTGAAGCTCTAATGTATATGTTTGTACACCCCTTGAGCCCCCATAAACCTAAAGGGTACACCCACACACAATTGAGGTGTGTATAAGTGTATGGATCTAAGCCCAATTGAGGTCCTTAAAAAAATAGTAATTGACAAGGTCTGAGACTTAAAGAATAATCGATAGGGTTCCATACCCAAAGAATAATTGATAAGTTTTGTTTATTTTGTTGAGTCTAGATCATTGTTTCTGGTATGGATACATATTTAGTTAGTGTAATTCTAATTTTGGATGAGTTTTGAGTGTTCATTCTGAGTTTTGCTTATAGTTGTGTAGTGCTAGTGCAAAGTTTCTGGTGCAACCCACGTTTGTTCTTCATTACGCGCCCAGGGGTCCACGTTTGAGGAGGTGAACCTAGTTTTGATCCGCATTTGCGGGCCTTGTTTCGCATTTATGGAGCATTATTGCCCCCAACACTCTGCATTTGCAGATCCCACCACACGTTCGCGGAGTGTATTTTTGACCTGAACACTGTTAAAACTGTGAACCTCTATTTTCTAACATTTCAAGCTTTGGGGGTGATTTTTGAAGAAGGTTTTCGAAGAATTCTTTTGGGTAAGTATTTCTAACATATTTTTAATTAATTTCCTTGAGTTTTATCTTGATTTTGTCTTGAATTTCATGATTTTGAATATCTAAAATTGGGGATTTTTAGTCTATGATTCCAAAACTTTAAATGGTTATTTCTCCTTTGATTTAAACTAGATTTTTATGGGATTTACACCCACGGACTCCATTTTTTGTGTAGAACTTGATTTTAAAGTCAATTTCTAGATTTAGAATCTTCAAATTTTAATCTTAATTTTGACCATTTTGCTCCTAAGCCTAATTCATGCCAATATGGGTATCAAAATGCACCTCTTTGTAACGACCAAAAAAATTTTGAAAATTCTTATTATTGATCTTGTATGATTTTATACTGGTCATGGTTAAATTTTGGTAGCAGGGGGTTGAGTTTAATTGGCCGATTTCAAAATAGACCTCTAGGTGGCCTAGAGAGGCCGTTTGGGCAGTGTACTTTGAAGAATCATAAATTTTGGTACGGGTTGAACAGTGTGTCCTACTATATATAAAATTGAACCTCTTTGAGTTATCTTCGCAACGCAACTAGTTTCACTCAATTCGGAGTTCGTATGAGGAATTTATGGCCAAAACAATGAGACTATCCATAATTTGAAGGACGTTAGGAACAAGTTCTAGAAACTGAGTTAAGGGATGGACCATGGACCGTGTGAGGGTACACAATCTGTGAGGGTGGCCGTGTGATGATCCAGTGAATTCAAGGTGGTCAGGACCCATAGACCAAGTTAAGTCCCACGGACCACCCCACAGTCTGTGGGACTCCAAACGAACCATTAGGGGGTTCCGTGAGGTGAGGCAGTGAGTTGGCCAAGTTGTGGGGCTGGTCTCTGAGCCAAGTGTGGCTCCAAGGACCAGTACACGGTCCGTCTAAATCCACACGGTCCGTGAGACCCTCCCGTGAAGTGATCCAGAAAGTCCGCGAGAGTTCAAGCCGAAGACAAAACCAAGGCAAGGCACACGGACAGTTGTACGGTCTGTGTACCACTGGACGAACCACTGATGCCTTCTGTGAGACATTGTGTTACAGTTAATTAGTCCATTTTATTAATAATTAATTCATAATTTAATTAATTCCTATGCCCCTTTTAGGCTTTCTAAGGTCCCACAAACACCCTTAACCTAACCCTAAACCCTTTTCATCCATTCTAACACTCTCCATTACACTTTGAAATTTCCTAAATTCTCTTGACCTCCATTTTTGAAAGCTTGAATCATTTTGGGGAAGATCATCCTTGTTGTAAAAAATTTCAATTCCTTTGGTCAATTTCTAGGTATGTGGGTTTGATTTATGGATCCTCTTTCATCCATGAAGACCCAAGAACCCTCCTCTTTAAATTTGATATTTAAGATTTAATTAAGGTTGGGTTTCTTTAAATTTTAAAGTATTTAATTGATTGGGATTATATGGTGTAGAAATTAGGTGATTTAAAGTTGGTTTGAGTTTGAATTTCATGAAGGTTTGATAGTTCAATGATGATCAAGTTATGCATGTCCTCTGTACTCTTGGTGTATGCATGGGTATTGTCTAAATGATGTTTTAAAGGTGGATTTGACTTGAATTTTTCATGAACTATTCTTGAATTGAAGGTAAAGTTTGAATTCCATTACCCATGTTATTCATATTATTCCTCATGGCATTGCATACATGAATCATGGATTTATAATGAAAGTTTTGATATGGGCTAAGTCCCAAATATGTTTATGACTATGATTTTGAACAAGTATGGGTTTGACTAAGTT
>JBCEWC010002248.1:0-19404 GCA_038996855.1 Solanum aculeatissimum
CAATAGTCATAATATCCCAATAAAACATAATACAACGTGCAAGAGTTTAATGTGTCCAACATAGCCTCTACATAAGATAGAGCAGGGCCTTGACATAGCTTGGGGCTCACCCTCAATACATAAAGTAAGGAGATAAAAAAATATAAAGAAAATAAAAAGTAGCTATTTACCTTGAACAAAAGGGATCACGACAAGCAGATAGCTTCAAGGATGTCACTCGTCGTCCAACGGAAGATAGAAGTCGTCACCGGTCCCTATATGGTTAGAACATGTAGATAAAAAGTATGGGTTAGCACAAAATATATACTAAGTATGCGGGCATGCAATGCACATGATAATATAGTATGACCAACAAGATGACAAGGGGACAAGTGATACGAAAGAAATGCACATAGCCAAAGGAAGAATATAATATAACAATATGTCATGCCATGATGCATAAAATATAATCGAAGATCATATCATAGCGGGGATGTGACCTCAACTAACACTGGGGGAGACCCGAGCAAGCTACTACTTAGATCCGGACTACTTGCCAGGTAGATCCCTAATCACCCTTCAATAAGGAGAAATAAACAAGTCATCCCTTCTAGGGAGAAATCACATGTTAGCACATGGTTTAACCGAAAGGAGTGGGACCCTTGGGGATAGCCCACTTACTACTCTAATCCCTCGGTACTAAGTCTCATCCCACGGGAATACATATATATACATGCAATCATTTCAAAACGGAGAGTTGACATTCTTTAAAAACCATGCAGCATTATATAAAACCAAATCATGATCAAATCCATATCCATACTTAGGCTAACAAGCCAATAAGGATTTCCAAAACCATTCCATATCAATTCAATAAGAGTAGCTCATCTACATAGCATAGCATATCAAGCCTTCAAAATATATCAAGTGGTGCAAGCACCCAAAATGCTCAAAGAGCCATAACTAGAGACTATGTGATCATAAGCCTTAACTTATCATATCATAACAGGAGGGCCATGACCTTAAAAAGAGTTTCATCATACCCATTCTTCAATGCATATGCCATGAATGAGGAATCAAGTGCATGGGTAATGCAGGATTTGAACCTTAAACCATAATTCAATAGATAATTCAACATAATTCATGAATAAAATCCCAATTCAAATCATAATGCAATTTACCCATGCATATTAAACCATTAAAGGAACATGCACATTGGTCCTTCAAGAATTTCCATACATTTCATAAAATGCAAATTTAAATCATCATTAAATCACCTAATTTCTACAGCCCATAACTCAATGCTATGAAATACATCAAAATTTAAAGAACTCATGATCAAAGAAAGCTTAAATTCAAAATTTAAGGAGGAGGGTTCTTGGGTCTTCATGGATGAAAGGTAAACTATGAATCAAACCCACATACCTAGATATTAGCCAAGAGAATTGAATGGATTTGCAAGAAAGATGATTTTTCTCAATTTCTTCAAGCTTTCATCAATGGAGGTCAAGAGGATTGAGGGAATTTTGGTAAGGATTGAAGAGAGTTTTTTTTTTATAGGGAATATACCTATGCCAAGAGGTCCCCACCCTCTTGAACGGCCAGGAGTTGAGCAACACCCCCAAGCTTTATTATAAATAATAATAAAAATATAAACAGGAGGGTGGCATGACCTGACCTCCTCCTAAGATGGTACACAAGTCGTCCAACCTTCTACGGTTAGCCAACTTATCCCCGTTCTATACAAGATGCAAACCTAGTAACTATATGCCTAATATATGCATACTAACTAGGAAAGCTATAAACAAGGGAGACTCTCCCTTTACATAATCACCTAAACAAATCTTCAAGAAAATTATGACTCTCCCATGAAGATCATAAGGTATTCCAACATCAACTCAAGGCGGTTTCTTTATCCTTTTGATCTTCCTTCTTCTGAAATTTGTCATTCCAACTTTGTCCATTATTAGAGTAGCTTTAATATCACTAGACAACTGGTTGGCTTCATTATAAATCTTGGGAGTATGAATAAGATGTCCTTTCTTGGCTAGTTTATCTGCCACTTGATTTGCTTCTCTAAAGATGTGCCTGCAAGAAAAAACCGAGAATAACGAGATAATAGAATGAATTTTAAATAATACCTGACTCATTGCCCATGGAGATTTTAATTGGTTGTTGATCCATCTTGAAGTCAATTTGGAATCCAATTCCAGCTGGATCTCTGAAAATCCTAAATGAAGACACCAATTCATCCCAAACAAGGCTGCCTCAAGGTCGGCCATATTATTAGTGCCACTTCCCAGATGGTAAGAGAACGCAAACAACATATCCCCTTCCTCGTTCCTGCATATACCCCCTGCAGCAATGCTACCTGGATTGTCCAGACAACTTCCATCAGTATTGAGCTTAACCATCCCATGAGATGGAGGATACCAACAAACCTTGGTGATTTTTACATCATGAGAGCTCTTCTCTGCCACATTCACAAGATCATTCCAATTCATGGGCCAATGTATATAAGGAAAAGCAATAGTAAGAAGATTCCACAGATCTTTAAGAATGGCAAATTTAACCATTTTAACGTTAGATTTCTTTCCATCATACTTACAAGCAGACCTATTCTTCCACAATTGCCAACAAACAAATATAGGGACTGCCTAATTGAGAAGTTTATGAGCATCATTCTTTCTTTTAGTAGCCCCCCATCTTAACATGAGATGTTTTAGATTTACAACACAGCAATCCACTCCAAAAGCAGCCCCAATAAATTTCCAGATGGCCTTTGCAAATTGTCCAAAGATAAAAATATGATTAGTAGTATCTCTACCAGGATTATCACAACAAAAACAATTCATAGGTTGCTGTCCAAAAACAATAAGCTTTTCATTTGTCAGCAATTTGCTTCTCATAGCTCTCCACAGGTGAAAAGAACATTTAAAAGGGATCAACTTATGCCAGATAGGACTATCTATAACTGACAGGCTTCTCTTTTCTCTTATAAGATTCCATGCCGAAGAACAGCTGAATCTACCATGACTGTTCAAAGTCCAGACAGTCTTATCTGACTTACCAGCAATGTAAAAAAACTTGTGAGATAGAATGGAAGGAATCAAAAAGGGAGGGGCTACTTGCAAAATTTTGTCAACATCCCATTCCCCATTGTTAAGGAATTCAGCCACCCTAGTATTATTAAGTCTAGAAATACCAACAGTATGATGAGTAAGGGGACCAACTCCTAACCAATTATCCCACCAAAAATATGATGTACCTGAACAGATTTCCTATTGAATATGCGGTTCCATCTTAGTTTTGTTTTGAATCATTCTATTCCAAGTCCGAGATTGGCCAGTATCTAATTTTTTGACAGTTGGATTAGCTCTCTGACAATATTTTTCCATCATGAAATCCCCCCATAGAGATCTTTTAGTCCTGAAAATCCACCATTGTTTACATTGGAGGGAGATAGCAACCTCAGACAATTGTCTAATTCCAATTTCCCCCTCCTTCATAGGAAAACTAAGATTCTTTCAAGAAACCCAATGGTACTTTATTTTATCATCTCTCTACCCCCAGAAAAATTCAGCTATCAAACCTTATACCTGCTTAATAATAGTATTAGGAGGTACCACCGCAGAGAGTAAATGAATAAGCATAGATTGAAGAACATGCTTGATCAAAACAACCTTTCCACCATAGGTTAGCATTTTAGTATGCCACCCTTTGATTCTGGCTACAATGTTAGAGATCAACTTAGAATAGAAAATAATTCTTTGTCTACCCAAGTAAATGGGACAGCCCAGATATGTCATGGGACTTTCTTTCTGTCTAAAACTAGTTAATCTTTTGATCCTTCCCACAGTATTCTCAAAAGCACAATCAGGAACCATGAAAGAACTCTTATTCTTATTAATCAATTGCCCTGAGACCTTTTCATATGTATCCAAAGTTGTCATAATCAGTTTCAGGGAATTCTTTCTACCAGTAGTAAAAATAATTATGTCATCTGCAAAACTAAGGTGATTAATCTGAGGACCCAGAGGAGCCATATAGAAACCCTGATATAAAGGATGATAAATGAGGTTATTCAACATTCTTGACAAAACTTCAGCCCCCATAATAAACAAGGCAGGTGAAAGAGGATCACCTTGCTTCAAACCTCTTTATGACTGGAAGAAACCATGTCTGGTCCCATTAATAATAATAGAATACCAATTGCAAGACATTATCCTCCAGATAAGACCAATAAATGTTTCTCCAAAACCATATTTTCTTAGAACCAAACAAGTAAATGCCCAAGACACTCTGTCATAAGCCTTAGCCATATCCAATTTGATAACCACATTACTTCCTTTCATAGGTTTTTTACAATGATGAATGATTTCTTGAGCCAACATGATATTTTCAGAAATGCTTCTTCCTTTCATAAACCCAGACTGATTCGGAGAAATGATGTTAGGAAGAATAGGAGATAGTCTAAGGTAAAGCAATTTTGAAATAATCTTGTTGATGAAATTGCTCAAACTAATAGGTCTGAAATCTGAAACCTCGGTAGGATTATTCACTTTTGGTAGCAGGACTAGGCAAGTGTGAGAGAAGTACTTTTGAATGTATTATCCACAAAAGAAAGCATGAATCACAGCCAATAATTCCTTCTTAATAATATGCTAGCAACTTTGATAGAACTTACCATTAAAACCATCCGGGCCAGCAGCAGAATCAGGGTTTAAGGAAAAAATAGAAACCTTAACCTATTTTAAAGAAGGAAAACCTTGGAGACTGTCATTCTGCTCCTGGGAAATCAAATTGGGAATGTATTGGAGTGCATGATCGGGGATGTGCTTCTCAGAACCAGTGAACATCTTCTGGAAGTAAGAGGAAAAAGACTTAGGTATTGAAGAGTGTTTGAATGGATGAAAGGGGATTAGGGTTTGACTTAGGGGAATTAGAAGACCTTATAAAGGCTAAAAGGGGCATAGGATCTAATTAAATTACGAATTAACCATTAATAAAATGGATGGGATCACTGAAATAGTGCCTCACGAAACCTCCCCCCCAAGGGTCATGTACTAGATCACAGACCGTGGGCCTATCTATGAGACCATACTTGGTCCAAGAACCAGCCCTGAGCCAAGGCAGCCCACTGGACCAATCCACGGGACCCTTCACGGTCCGTGAAGGGTCACACGGATTGTGAAGTGGTCCGTGGGGCCACACTTGGTCCATGGCTTGGTCCCAACCCCAAGGGACACACTGGACCAACTCACGAGATCCACCATGGACCGTGAACCACCAAACGGTCTGTGCTCCCACGTTTAGACCCCAATCCGGAACCCTTTTCCAGCATACCTCTAATCACGGGCAATCTCACTGCAAAGACCATACATTTCACATCTAAACTCTGAATTGAGTGAAACTAGTTATGTTGAGAAGATAACTCAAAGAGATTCGATTTGATATATAATAGCCTACACAGTTCATCCCATACCAAAAGATATGACCTCTCAAAGTCAGTGCTTCCTAAACAGCCTTACAACCTTCCACCAAAACGATTCCCTTGAATCCGGCCACTTAAATACAACCAACCCATGGCTACCAATATTCAACCATGAAACTTTCAACACTAACCTTGACCAACCATTATGAAGTTCAAAAACTTTTGGGTCGTTACATAAGACTACTTTCAATGCCGACAATTATGCAAGGTTATATATTCAAGAGTTGGTTAGATTGCATGGTGTGCCTAACTCCATCATATTGGATTATGGTACCCAATTTATTTCTCACTTTTGGAAATCATTTCAAAAAAGGCTTGGCACTAAGGTGAAGTTGAGTACGATTTTGCATCCTTAAACTGATGGACAAGCCAAGAGGATAATTCAAACTTTGGAGGACATGATGAGGGTTTGTGTATTGGAATTCAAGGGAAATTAGGATGATCATCTACCATTTATTGAGTTTTCCTACAAAAATAGTTTTCATGCTAGCATTTGTATGGCACCGTTTGAGACTTTATATGGGAGAAGGTGTAGATCCCTAGTGGGATGGCTTGAGTTGGGTGAGATGGCTTTGATAGGCTCAGATTTGGTGGTTGAGGCCATGGAAAAGATAAAGTTAATTAGATAAAGGTTGAAGATGGCTTAAAGTTGTCAAAAGTCGTATTCAGATGTTAGGAAAAGGGACCTTGAGTTTTGTGTTGGTGATTAGGCGTATGTGAAGGTTTCACCCATGAAGGGTATAATGCATTTTGGCAAGAGGGGCAAGTTAAGTCCCTAGTATGTTGGCCCATATGATATTGTTGAGTGGATTAGTAATGTGTCTTATAGATTGGATTTGCCTTTGGACATGAGTTCTATCCACCTGGTGTTCCATGTCTATGTTGAGGAAGTTAGTTGGTGATCCTAGTTCAATTGTACCTTTGGAAGGTGTTGAGGTTGAGAAGAACTTCACTTATGAGAAAGTACCGATTGAAAATTGGGATAGGCAAGTGAAGTGGCTTCACAATAAGTAGGTGGCTTCGATTAAAGTGATTTGGAGGAATCAAAATGTAAAGAGTGCTACTTGGGAAGCAGAGTCAAACATGATGAGAAAATATCCCTATCTATTCCAATCTACTCAAGCCTAAGGTACTAGGTTCTTTCTATTCTATATGGTAAAAATTCTTTACACTCTTGAGTTTCATGACATGACATGCTTACATATGCACGAAAATTATTTAAAAGATGTTTTGACATGAGTGTTGATGATTTTATAACTTTTAAATAGTAAGTTTAGTAATATGTCTTCATGTTGTATGTTTGTTGATTAAGTCAAGCCTTGTTCTAGCCCATTCGAGGACGAATGTTTCCAAGAAGAGATGATGTAAGGACCCGAACTTTGGAAAATGTGGTGTGCTCTAATTTTGAACTCATTTTGGGTGGTTAATGAGCACCATGAGTCTCCCTTATGTAGCCATGTTCAAGAGAATTGTGTTGGTTAAGTTTATTTTAAGAACCGTTGGAAGGATCAACTTTAACTGGTCATATATCTTATCACAGGAAGAACTGGGTGGTCTATTACATATTCAATTGATTCTCTTTGAGTTGTCTTTTCCAACACACTTCGTTTCACTTGATTTGGAGTTCGGATGAGGAAGTTATGTCCTTTTTCGTAAAGCTGCCTGGGCAGGGATTTGTACTGGAAATTTGGCTAAGGCATAGCACCAGGAGACCCTATACGGGTCGTAAAGCCTTGTAAAATCTGTGTGGGGGTCTCGTGGTCCTCAACACGTGTTGTGGTGGAGTTTTTCGTGAAGGTCTAAACCTAAGAAATGGTTCTAAGTATAAGGTTAAAATTCTGGAAATTGCGTCAACTAAATGGAAGACTTCACGGTCTGTGAACTTCTTGATGGGTCATGTACCCTTTCTTGGTTCTGACCATGCTGAAATTTTGGCTAAGAAAAGTACCACAAACAACTGTACGGTTCGTGGCCCACCACACGGCCCATGGTGGTGTCCCTTCAAATGACCCGTTGGATACTTTTGAGACTCTTTCATTAATTATTTAGTTGTGATTTTGGTGATTTCCTAAGGTCATTTTAGTCTTCCTAAGCCCTACTAAACACATGATTCATCCTATACTCCTACATTCTCATTCAATTCAATTTATTACACTTAGAATATTCAAATACTCTCTCCTAAAAGCTCCTCTCAAGTGAGGCTTGAAGATTCAACTTGGAAATTCAGAGAGGCCTTCTTCTTCAATCAATTTCTTCTCCATTTTTCTTAGTCATCAAAGGTATGTAGGAATTTATTTGTGGCTCCTTTCAATCATGAAGCCCCAAATTTTTTCCTTCACTTGATTTTATGAAATTGAGCTTATGTCAAATATGGATTTTTAAAATAGTTATTAATTTGATTAAATTGAGTTATGGGCTATGTTTAATTGTTGTTTCTAAAGCAAATTAAGCCCTAATATGTTTAATTGCATGAATATTATGAAGAGTTGAATATGCATTGTCCTTTTAAAGTTTTATTTAAGCATGGATAATCTAAATTGTGGATTTACTAATGGATTTACTTGAATTACATATTATATTGATGATTTAAGTTTGAATCCCTATTTCAAATGAATTTTCTCATCTCTCATGACATATGCATACATGAATTATGATTTTCATGGAACTCTTGTTGTGGGCTAAGTTCCAATTATGATTATGACTATGTTTTGAAAGTAAGTATGGTTATGACAAGAATGTGATCACATAAATGCCTATGATTATGGCTCTTTGAGCAACTTTGGGTGTTTACACCAATATGTATAAGTTATGATTGAGCTACTCTTATGCATGAAAGTATGATATGAAGTATGATGACTTAGCACCGAATGAGATTGGGGGTGAGGGCTAGACCTAAGGGGCATTTATGTAAAGTCTCCTTTCTCACAACTATGTTCCAAACATAGGTCTATGTATATGCCCCCCTTTGTGGATGATTATGTTAAGTATGAAAATCCTTACTGAAATAGGAGGCCCTACGGTAATGTTACTTCTACGAAATGGGAGGCTCGTAAGGAGAAGTATGGTATACCATTGGCAAGTTGATCCTCTTTGCTCCGATCTAGGGCGAACATTGAAATTCCAAGTAGTAGCTCTCTTGGTCTTATATGTCGGTTACGGTCACATCCCCGAGGTGTTAACTACTATGGCATTCATGCATCATGTATTCGATGGCATATTGATATCTCATTCTTCCTTATATATACCTCTTTATATATATGTGCTTTGCCATCTAACATTGATTTGCAGGTTAATATGTTCATATATGCATTTGCATGCCTGCATACTTAGTACATTCAAACGTACTAACACATACTCTTTTGCCTACATGATCTAAGGATGTAGTGACCAGAGACGATCACCTTCCACCTCTTGATGACTAGTTGATTGATTCAGAGTTGATTGTGGTGATTCCTATCATCCAAGGGCAAGTTGGCTTCTATCTACCTATTATGGTTTCGATGTTTATTTCATTACTTTAAGAGTGAGCCCGGGGTGTGTCTTGGTCCCCGACCTATTCTAGACTAGAGGTATTATTGGACATCTTATAGTCATTTGTATGATTTATGTTATGTGAATCCTTGAGATGTTATGACTAAGCACTATGTATGGATTATATGATTATGTGATATGAGACGTTATGGAAAGTCGTAAATCCTATGATACCTCCATAGTTTGAGTCCTCCTTACCTATCCCTTAGTTTTATATGTTATGTGATATGTGAATCTATGTATATCCCTATGATATATCCATAGTGTGATTCATACTTACCCGCCCCGTAGAACCATGTGTTTAATATATATTTATGCGCATTTGAATTGATGATGTGTAAATGTATGCTATGAGACATGTTTAGGGACTCTCGCGTTCCCATTCACCGTGTCTCTCCTAGATCATACTCTCGGGTCGTGACACTAATCAACCAAAAGAATTGCCTGCAAGATAGTACAGGACCATGCCCCATATTTTCTTCAAGTACCTCAAGATTCCTTTAGTTGCCTTCAAGTGGGACTCCTTTGGCTTTGATTGGAACCTTGCATATATTCCAACACTAAACATAATGTCTAGTCTTCTTGCAGTCAAATATAGTAATAATCCTATGTACCCCTCTATATGCCCTCATTGATACTTGGACCAAGTTCATTAACATCTAGCTTGGAATATATTCCCATAGAAATGTCAATAGGCTTTGCATCATTCATGTGAAATTTCTTCAGCAACTCCTTGATGTACTTTTCTTGACTAATTGAGGTTTTTTCAGGAGTTTGTTTAATCTGCAAACCCAAAAAGAAACTCAATTTACCCATCATGGTCATTTCAAATTCACTCCCTATCGGCTTTGAGAATTCACTACATATGGACTCTGAAGTAACCAAATATGATATCATCAACATAGACTTGTATGATGAGCAGGTCCTTTCCTCTTTTCTTCAAAAACAACATGTTGTCTATTTTTTTTCTTTTAAAACCATTTTCCACAAAAACTTAGACAACCTCTCATACCATGCTCTAAGTTCCTGTTTCAAGCCATACAATGCCTTATCCCATTTGAACATATGGTTGGGATGATCAATATCTTCAAATCTAAGAGGTTGTTTGACAAACACTTTCTCCTTTAGATAGCCATTCAAGAAAGCACTCTTGACATCCATTTGATAGAGCTTGAAACCCTTGAATGTTGCAAAGGATACGAGAATTCCAAACGGTTTCCATTCTTGCAACAGGAGAAAATGTCCCATTATAATCAAAATCTTCTTCCTGGTTGTAGCCTTAGACCACCAACCTTGATTTGTTTTGAACAATAGATCCATGTTCATCCAGCTTGTTCCTAAAGACTCATCTAGTTCCAATAATTATTCTAACAGATGACTTGGCGAACAGGTGTCACACCTAACTTCTTTCAAACTGGTGTAACTCTTTTTGCATGGAATTCACACAATCAACATCTTTTAGAGCTTCTTTTAAATTTTAAGGCTCAATAGAGGAAACAAAAGCTGAGAATGCGATCATGTTCCTCATATTGGATCTTGTTTGAATTCCAGAGTCCAAATGTGAGATAACATTAACTAAGAGATGAATAGATTTAAGTCTCCACAAGGATGTTTTGGGAGCCTGACTAGATTCCACATTATTAGCATTGACTTCTTCATCATATTCATTTTCAGTCTATTTAGGAATGTCTTGTTCATCATCAGCAACTCGTTTAGGACTAAGTCCCCCATCAGGAACACCTGCATCACCTGAAATATCAAAACCAAAATTAGTCTGATCCAAGTTGCCTTCACCATTTTGATCAACATTGACACCATCCTTGTGAAACTATAACAGTTCTTCAAATTTAGCTTTATCTTGATCCTTCAATATTTCAAGTTCACCAAACTCATCAAAGATCACATGGACACTTTCTTCAATACACTGTGTCCTTTTGTTGAAAATTCTATAAGTCTTGTTGGAACTTGAGTAGCCAACAAATACACCTTCATGACTTCTTGCATCAAACTTTCCAAATCTTCCTTGACATTATCGAGAACAAAACATTTTCAACCAAAAGCTTGCAAGTAACTCACTTTAGGCTTCCTGTTGTTGAGAAACTCATAAGGTGTTTTGTTGATAATAGACCTGATCAAGCATCCATTTGTCACATAACATACAGTATTCATAGCTTCAGCCTAAAAACTTTTGGGAAGTCTAGAATCTATCAACATTGTCCTAGCAATATTCACCAAGGTTCTGTTATTCCTGTCTATCACATTATTTTGCTGAAGAGTTCTAGGAGCTGAGAATTTGTGATGGATTCCATTTTTTATACAGAAGATGTCCATATTTGTATTTTCAAACTCAGTTCCATGGTTGGACTTGATCCTTGCTATCTTACAGTTTAACATAGTTTATATCTTCTTAGCAAAGATCACAAATACATCATAGGTTTCATCCTTAGACCTCAAGAACATAGTCCAAGTAAATCTTGAATAATCATCCACGACCATCGAAATGTACTTATTTCCTCCTCTACTTTGAATCCTTACTAGCCTACGTAGATCCATATGAATTAGCTCCAGTGATCTGGTAGTACTAACCTATTTCTTTTGGTTGAATGAGGATTTGGTCTGCTTTCCTTTGACACATGCTTCACAAACTTTATATTTTGCAAACTTCACTTTTGGTAGCCCACAGACCAAGTCCTTGCAGCAAGTTTGTTGAGCAATGAGAAACTAACATGACCAAGTCTTTTGTGGCAAAGTTTTGCATTCTCACTTTGAGCACTAAGACATGTAAGATCATTTCCCAGTATAGAGTCAAACCAACTACATACATGTTCTTCACCCTTTTTGCCACAAGAATTACTTCTTGTGAAATTAGATTGGTGACAATATAGTCTTTTGTACGAAATTTTACTTCATTTCCCTTGTCATAGATTTGAGTTACACTTGACAGATTGAACATCAGTCCATTCACATAATAGACATTTTCTATTGAGTGTTCTAGAGACTTTTCAATCCTTCCAATGCCAAGAATGTAAATCTTTTTGTTATTTCCAAAAGAAACACCTCAACCTTGAAGTGCTTTTAGTGAAAGGAAGCTTTCAACATTTCCAGTCATATGCTTTGAGCAGCCACTATCCATGTACCAATATTGGTTGTTGCTTCCTTGACTTACCTACAAGAGATTACTTATTAGTCTTAGGAACCCATTTCAATCTGAGTTTTCAATAAGAAGATAAGGGAGTATTTAACACTTTTCTTGTTTAAGGGGTAGCACAACTTTCTTCAGCTTAGAATTATTTTGAGAATTCTCTTTAGGCTCAGGTCTCATTCTTCTTTTATTTTGTTCAAAGTATCTTACCAATCATTCTTCAGAATTTTTTCAAGGAAGATAATTAGTCTTCAAATGACAATCCCTTCCACAGTGAGTACACAACAATAAATTTAACCCATTAATATTTTTGCTGTAAGTTGTATGAGACAAACATTTCTTCATAAACCCCGGATTTTTCTTACTAGTATTTCCCTGATGAGTCAAAGTATCTAGCATTTTAGAAGAAATAGTCCACTTGAGTGATTTAGACAACTCTTCTTTGACCAAGACTAGGTCCCTTTTTAACTGAATATTCCTCTCTAGTGCCATAGCTAGCTTAGTCAAGCATCATTCAGATTGGCTTCAATCTAAAGTTGCAAGCTACTAGCCTTTTCATTCCCTTTTAGATAACCTTTTGTTTCTTCATTCAACTTTTCACAAAGAGCTACATTCTCCAATTTCAAATCTAATAGATATTTCTCCACTTTAAATATCTGAGAAACTAAGGTAACTTTTTCATTTTAAACAAGATCTAATTGATTATTCAATACATCTTTTTCAGCAGTTAACTCAGTAATCGAATCAATAAGAATAACAACTACCTTTCTCCACTTCTTAATAGAAAGAATGTATAAATTTTGCTTAAAATCAGATAAGGCTACCTCTTCCTCGGATTCATCGCCATTATCAGACTTTGCCATGAATGCAAACATTTGATTGAAGATCTCATCATCTTCCTTCACAACCATCAAGGAAGCATCCTTTTTGTGCTCATACTCTTCTGACTCACTTGAGGAATTTCTCCAAACAGTAAGGACCTTCTTCACAACATAGTCTACTGCAACATTTTTGTTTTTTTTATCAGGGATTGGGTCCCTTGACTTATCTTTGTTGCCTCCAGCCTTGGCATAATCTTTGTACTCTATCTTATGCATTAGACAATCTCTTATGAAATGTCCTGGTTTTCCACATTTATGACATAAATCATTAGTAGTAGCAACTCTGCTAGGGTTTTCCTTCTTCTTGAAATCTCCATGTTTCCTCACAATTTTTTGAAACCTTCTAGTGAGGTATGCCATCTGATCTTCATCTTTTTCAGATTCTTCACCTTGTATCACATTAAGAACCAATGATTAGTCCTTCTTAGCACCATTATTTGCTCTATTTAACTCATGAGTTTAGAGATTACCAATCAAGGCATCCATTGTCAATACTTTCAGGTCCTTGGCCTCAGTAATTACATCAACCTTGCTGACCCAAGACTTGGGAAGAATTCTGAAGATCTTCTTCACTTGCTTGTTAGGATGAATAACTTCATCCAAGCGTCTAAGTTCATTTATAATGGATGAGAAGTTGGTATACATATCATGAATGGATTTTCCTTCTTTCATGGTAAAAGTTTTACACTGAGTAGTGAGCATATCTACCTTAGACTCTTTCACTTGTTTAGTACCTTCATGAGTTGTACGCAAGCAATCCCAAATCTCCTTTACTGACTCACAAGTAGAGATCTGATTGTATTCTTCAACCCCAATACCACAGATCAAAAACTTCTTTGTTTTGTAGTTCTTTTCTATCTTCTTCCTATCCTCATCAGTGTATTGTTGTCTAGTCTTAGGGACTACTTGAGCGATTTCTCCATCCTTCACCTCCAAGGTAGGAACATGAGTACCATCAAGCATAATGACCTATATTTCATTATCTTCATCCATGAGAAAATCATACATACGAGTCTTACACCAACTACAAAATTGTCCATTAAAGCGAGTAGGTCTGGTAGATGAGTGACCCTCTTTTAGATTTAGTAGAGCTGTCATTTCTTCTTTAGGATCTCCTCTAGGTGTTAACCTTTTAGAGAGTCCTTGCTCCAATACCAGTTGATGGAACATACACGCCCACTGAGTGTATGGGAACCAGGTACCTCGTAGAATAACAGTCGGTAAAAACAACAAAAAATAGTAAAGCGGCAAAGTAAAATGGCACAAGTTGTTTTACATGGAAACCCTCTTACTCAAGGGAGGAGAAAACTACTCCCTGCACTTGCAGGATTTCAACCCAACTTCATTAATCTCAAAGGAGAAAAGCTTACAATTACAAACTCTTGCAATCAAGTAATTTAACTCTAAATCCCTTCTCCCTCACTGTGATAATTCTACCACAGATTCGAGCAAAACTAAGTAGCTACTCTGCTACCCACTAAATCAAATAACTCAACTTAGACTTCAACATTCACCATACCTAACTCTAACTATGAACTCAACAATGAAGAGCAAAAACTTTCTTAATATAGGATCCCTTTATAAAATAGGAATCGATTCATAAGATGCAAGCACTCATTAAGCACAATGAAGTACTCAAAAGCAAGAACAACTTCGATTTTCCTAGTGTACTACTCAAGAGCCTTACCAAGAGCACTCACTCAATGTGTATAGAAACCCCCAAGCTTTATTCTCAGGCAAGGTTTGATATATATACCCAACATCAATAATATTTGAAGCAATTTCATTCGCTAGACAATTTTTGCAAAGTAGGCAGACGTGCACCAACAAATAACAAACTGTCAGTGTACAATGAACTATTTGACAGGTGTCGCTTTCAGGTTCACAACACTTATGGGATCATGTCTCTCATCTGTTCCCATGGTTTGTTAATTAATCAAAACTTCATAATATCATTTTCTTCCTTTTTGACAATGACAAACCCATGACATCTCTAGCATTTGAATTTCAACACATTCAACATCTTGCAGCAATTTCAACATATTAACTTGTTCCCCTTATTCCCCCTATCAATAAAATTTCTCCAACCAGGTCCCTGTATTAGCTTCCTTTGTCACCAACACTTGTTTGGTTTTGAAAGAATATATCAATTTCCTTTTTTAATAATAAGGGTAAATGTTTGCCTTGTGAATAACATATTTTTTAATTTATGCTCCAAGATAAACACTTTCTGTAAAGGTTTACTTAGAATAAGTTATTACTCCCTCTATTTCAAAATAAATGAATTGTTGGGCTATATCAAACATATTAAGAAAAAAAACTAAGACAAGATTTAATCATGTTTTTCTATTTTACCCTTTTCAAACTCCAAACACTCATTTACTTCTAATACAAAATTCAACCTTAGAAATTCAATTAATGAAGGGCAAAATTTAAAAAAATTTCTAACATATCTCTTGGAACAATTCACTTATTTTGAAAATTCAAAATCTCCAAATAATTTATTTATTTTAAAATAGAGAGAGCATTAAAAGTAGCTTTAACAATAAATAAGCAAAAGAGACAATATTAATTGGAAGAGCAAAAATTAGAAATCACCCGAAGCATAGGCAAAAACTTGAATTAAGTCCTTGTAGGATGGGGCCGAATAAAACTTGAAAATGAGCCCAAAACGTTTGTGTTGCCCCGAAAAAAATGAGCAGCCCAATACTGCGCTTCTTTTCTTATTCTCCAAGCCACGGCCAATTTACATAATCATATCAGCTCTTTGGTTTCAAATCATCAGACTCCAAACTCTGTTGCTTTTGTTTTTGTTATCAAGACTACGTTTTCAGTCTCTAATGGCGTCTAAGGCTACAATAGATGTTCCTCCAAAGGGTGGGTTTAGCTTTGATTTGTGCAGAAGGAATGAGATGTTGGTGAATAAAGGACTTCGATCTCCTTCTTTCCTTAAGACTGGTACTACCATCGTTGGCTTAATTTTTCAGGTACTTCCTTTTTTTGTTCTGGGTCGTATTATGTTATACCTCTAATCACATCACTGGACACCCTTATACTATGAAGCTAAAAGGGGAATCGAATTGTTAGTTTGCTTGAATTAAAACAAGCATTAAATTTGTATGCACTGTTGCGATCTCATTCGTGCAATGGTTCTTTTCCTTGTCTTTTTGAGAATAGTTTAGTGTGAGCCCTTAAGCCTTCACGCTCATGTTGTTGACACTTACAAGATTGTTTCTTTCATATGTGCTGGGCTACGCACCAATTAGGCTTTTTCATGCTACAAATCATCAACTCAAGACGTGCCCATGAGAAAATCATCCTATCTTTACCATTCTCTCAAAACAGGGAAAAAAAAAGAAGCTACAGAAACCACATAAAGTTTTTGAGTCATCAATGAGATTCACAAAAGATCTTATTCTCAATGGTGCTCTAACTGCAAGAATGGAATGGAGATAATAGGAAATCAGGGATTCGGATCCTAATAGAAATATAAACAAAAGGCAGGTGATATCTTGCAATATATCTAAACTCTGGTCGACAAAGTTATTTGGTATCTATAGTTGTAGGGTTTGCAAGTGGCTCAATGGTCCAGGTGCAGGCAAACTGGTCGAAACCTTACAAAAATTAAAATAAATGGCAGGACTAAGAAAAGGAAAACCATTGCCTTCACTGTGGCGTTAGCATTTGCCCCCTCAGAATTGTTTTTTGATTTAAGGGAGAAAAAGACATTTGGTTTGGTCATTTGCTTTGCAGTACAACATATAGAGCAATTTGGGATTCCTTCATTTAGTTGGGAAAGAGATCATTTCAGGCGAAAGACATTTGGGTAGAGTGGTTAATGACTGTCTAACTAGTTGCTTGCTTTCATTTTTTTGGACAAGATTTCTATGGTTTTGCAAACTACATGAGAGAGTAATTTCATTGCTTTTGAAGTTTCTTAAGATAGAAACCCTTATATGCGTTAGATTGTATGTGCTGAAATATATTTCATAGGTTGTATATCTAGCCTTAATATTCTGCTACTGGTATCTTATGTTTGGCTGTTGGAAGCATATGTTAAAAAGGATTTTTTTTCCTTTGAGGAAATTGTGCAAGCAAAATAACTTTGCATTACCATCAAAAACTTGTCTTTCTTGATTAGACCCTTTGACAAATTTGGAGTAAAAAGGGAAAGAAAAGAGAAAAAATTGTATTCTATTTTATGCATGGTGAGTTTGTGTGCCAATCATTCTGAAGGATTCAAAATGTTGCCTACTACCAGAAGGTATCGTCTTTCATTTGATAGTGACACAAAGAAGGGAAGAGATGAAGTAATAAGTTGCTTAGTACACCAAAAATATATTGGATTTGTGGCTTAGTATTTCTTCTTGTCTTTCCTTCCCCTTACCTTGCTTTATTTTTCTTTGAAGTATGGAGTTCATAATGGTCTACTGAGTTTGATATATAAATATGAGAGAGCTCTGCCTATATTTGCCCTTGGAGTCCTTTGAAGGGAATGTTTGACAAACTCTCACCAAGTTATTTGTGGGATGAATAGAACCATGAATTTTGAAACTAGGATTTTTTTTATTTTTGAAACAGAATAGAACTATGAAACCATTCATTATCATTGATCTTCCCAACCTTCATTAGCATATTTAACTATGTCCTAGCCAAGGAAGTTAATATATATTAGTTGTTAAAAATTGCAATTCAGGGTGTGTTCGATATGGAGGATTGAGGTAAATGTTTTCTAATTTTCTTATGTTTGGTTGGTCAAAATATTTGGAAAATATTTCTTCTAGGAAAATGAGTACCTTAAAATGAGGAAAATAACTTCCCTAGTGGAAGTAGGGAAAACAAGTTCTACAAGTGGCATTTCTCATTGATTCTTGTCCTCCCCACCCTCCAACACACCTCATCTTCACAACCACCCTCTTAGATCCTTTATCTTAATTAATAACAAAGAGAATCATAATATATGAAAGGTGATTTTTTTTTTGATAATTGGTAACATTGTATTCTTCAGCATTAAGGATATGCTGGAAATCTTTAGAAAATTAGAAAAGAACAATAAGAGCAATACTTACAAGGATCCTAAGAATTCTAAAAGTTGATCAGAATTCTCTAATCCTATCTCTTTACACCAAAAATATAGAGATACAATGCAATTCCATTTAACCTTATGAATGGAATTCGATATATCTTTAAAATTCATACTATTCCTCTCCTTTCACACTGTCCATCAAATGCAATGTGGAATTAAATCTCACAAAGTCTTCTGCCTCTTGCACCTCCTCTCCTGATCCAGCAACTTAGTAAATCGGTTGTATGTTCTGGAATTGTCTATTTCACTTCTGGAAGGTTGAGAAAGATGGACCAGACTTGTGCTGTAAAAGTATAGTTTAAAAATAGGTGACCATTAGTTTCCCTTGTCTTCCCACATAAGGAACCCCAGGGAAGTTCATGTGTCACCAAGGGTCTTTCCTTTCCTCAAAACTTCATGTGTCAAGCCAGTTAAAACACTTAACTTTTGCTTGTGCTGAATTCCTCCATATCTGTTTCCATAAACTCTCGTATCTACTCCTTTGCAGGTTGCACTCCTTGTATGCCCTGTCAACTATAGCATAGAGTTTCTCCATAGCATAGAGTTTTAAGCAGCCCAAGATCTTTTCCTCCTCAAAAGGACTCTCTAGTTCTATTTGCTCCTCCACATTGATGTTTGTGATCCCTTGTAATGGTAGCTCAGGCCTCCACTCCTCTAATTCGGTGAACAAATTTTGGTAGAAGGTATTGATTGTGTGTTTGATGATAGAAGGATCATTAGTGTTACATCCATCCACCATCAGAGATTTAATGGAATTGTACCTCTTATGAGAAGTAGCTACTCTGTGGAAGAACTTAGTATTTTTATCCCTTTGCTTCAACCACTGGATTCTTGACCTTTGCTTCCACCTTATTTCTTCATTCTTAGCTACTTGCTCATTGATGAGAGACAAATTTGTTTTCTGTTGGATTTCCTCCTCAGTGAGCACTCTTTGCTCCTGCACAGCTTCCCATTTTGCTAGCTCCTCCATAATCTCCTCCTTCTGTTCTTTACAATTGTTTCTCTTATCCTTGCTCCATTCCTTCATCTTTTCTTTTAAGAGTTTCAACTTTGTTGCTAGAACAAAACCTGGGGTTCCAGTTATTACAAAAGACTGCCACCACAATTTCATCTCTTCCTTAAATCCTTCCACTTTCATCCTCCAATTTTGAATTTGAAGTATGACTTCTTGAAACTCAAGCTCCCACATGTTAGTAGAATTGGGTTGTGGTCAGATCCCAACTTAGGCATTGTGGATTGCCTGATAAAAGTGAACTGCTCCTCCCATTTTGAGCAATATAGGAACCGGTCA
>JBCEWC010002248.1:19414-35545 GCA_038996855.1 Solanum aculeatissimum
CAAATAACGGAGGGTCTATTAATTCCATCTCCTTAATGCATATAGAAAATTCAGTTATATCACCATTAATCCTAGAGCAATTGGATCTTTCTGCCGGGTATCTTATGACATTAAAATCCCCCATACTACCGAAAGACCTTCTCACAAACTTCTCATAGCACCCAACTCACTCCACAGTTCTCTCCTTTCTATTTTCTCGCACTTAGCATAAACTGGAGAAATCAGCACAATTCTTGATTCTGGTTAGAAAATTTGCAAGAGATGCATTGTGATCCTACACCCACCACTACCCTCTCCTATATCTTTTATCCCACATAATTAAAATACCTCCGCTAGACCCCTGTGCCTCTACATGAAGCTCGCCCAACTATCTGTTGTTCCAAATGCTATAAATTAGACTACTAATATTATCCTGTAGTTTGGTCTCCAAAAGAATATACACATTTGCCTCCATTGATTAATCAAATTCCTGACTAACGGCCTCTTCCCTTCATTGTTTAACCCCCTTACAATCCAGGAAATTATCTTTACCCTCATTGATTCACAATTGATACTGTCCTCCCACTGCTCGTAGGCTCCCCCTCTTTGAATTTCATATTGAAAATGAGATTCCTCAACTCTTTTGACACTGACTAGTTGGTTGTGTTGCTTTTTTTGTCTCTACTGCTTTGTTCCTCCCCTGTGGTTCTTTGTCCCATTCTGCTTATCAATGAGAAGAACTCTCTTAAATAGGCCTTTATGCACACCCCAAACATTTGGCTTAATTTGACTAAATCAACGTGAAATCTCAACGTTGCTTGAGACTCAAAACCCTCCTCAATTATACTGTCATCAATTACTAGGGGTATGGGTTCGTGCAAAAACTCCATTGGCTCTCCAAGCAGCTCCATAGACTCATCACCACCACAACTTTCCACCTTCATGATATTGTGTGTCACTTTACCCTATGTCTAATCATACTTAGAGGATTTTGTGATCTGCATTGAGTCTTCCGACATACATAAGAGCTCCCCTGCCATGCACATGCATCCTTCCGTGTCGCCAACTATGGTGGAGTGATCAAGGGAATTAAAGGAAGATCCCAATAAAGGTTGAAATTCAATAAAAGGCTCAGTAAAATATTTGGGCTTTTTAAGGCCCAAATGATTTTGGGTCTTTTTTTCCTTAATTCCTTCCGTAAGCCCATTCAAAATAGGCCTTTCATCAGTCAACTCCAAGTGGGACCCCTCTTCTCTTTCCACATGGAGAGTTTTAGAAAACTTTTGTCTCATTCTTGTGACCATAGGTCTTAGCATATATTTCTTGTCCTTCCTCTTTTCCTTTTCCTTGTATACTAAGTCTGCCATCAACAGAGACACAACTGGCATGCACTTTCTCCTTTCCTTCCCCATGTTTACTAGGTCTATCATAATGTTGTCACCTTGATAACTTGTTTCTGACTCCAGCACCGATCTGAAGGTCACCGCAGACTCACACCAGATCGGTAAAGAGTATATCAAGTTGCCATCCGTTTTGTCGACCTTAGTCGGGATGTTCTCCCTGGGTCCTCAAACTTGGATTCTCGCCCACCTCAGATGACTTTTGAGCTCTGTTTCTTCCTCATTTTCCAACCATCCACCGCAGGCATCTCCGATTTTCATCATGACATCTTTATTCTAGAGGTGAAGAGGGAGACCAAGAGCCCTAATTCAAAACCAATCAAACCTTGTGCTATGGTGGAGAGCACCTTTTGTTGGAGACCACCAATCTAGTTTCAGACTGGTTCCTTGCCGTCTCTAATCACCCGTGAGAACATGCTCTGCAGCCTTCTTGGTTTGGAAGTCAAAGAGAAATTCGAAGCCATTCATATCGTATGCCAAGATGTTAGGCGCACCTTTCCATACCTGTTGCACCCAAGTCCTGACTTCGTTTCGTGTAGGAGTCTCTTTTCCTCCGATGAATCTGCCAACAAGACACCTAGGTAGCAGCTCTTTGTCTTCCCAACTTGAAGATTGTGGCAGTGGCTTCTTGATATTCTTCCTAGACCATTTTTTTTCTTGTAAAGTATCTTTGTAATTTCCTCTACCTTTGAAATTATTTTGTATCATATCCCCAGATGTAATAAGTGCTCTCAGGTCCTCTGATTTCCTGCTAATAAAACTTTCCACTTTACTAGCCAAACTCTCCCAACCCTCATTAAATATGTTTTCTAGGATAATGATCACTGTTCTGATCTGTCCTTTTACATTTATGATAGAAATGTATCTGCCAAATTTAATGAACTTTTGGGAGCAATAAATATGGGTCGAGACCACCCTGCATCTCCAAGACTTGAAAATATTGCCTTTAATATCAGATGCCTCCTTTAATCTTTTGCAGATCCACAATAGTGCTCCTCTACATAACACCATTCATCTGATCGATTTTTTCCGATACCTCCACCCAGTCGAACCCCAAGTTTCAGAAATGGTTTTTGATTCTGTGATGGCCCCCCCCCAAACCCAAATAGAGTCTATTCTCCATATCGATGATTAGACCAATAATAGAGGAGAAAAAGAGGATGAGAATTTACTCCAAAAAAAAAAAAAAGAGGATGAGAAAGGGAGAAGAGGAGGTGGGAGAAGAGAGAGGTTTCCAGCAAAAGAATTAGCTGGAGTCGGAAAAAGCACTTTCCTAGTCGGTCCCTAAGGGGACCTCGAGAAAAGTGCCTGAGAGCATTTTTATCTTTTCCATTTCCCACAGACCAGTTGAAAGGTGATGTTTGGTGGCAGAGAGGATTTTCTCTTTGGAAGGAAGATTCTCAGCTTAACCAATTGCCAACATCTATGTAAAATGGGACATGGAAGGTAAAATAGAGAAAGAAGTTAGTTATTTTGGGGGAAAACAAGGAAGTAGAGAGAGTTTTTCTTTTTTCAGCAAAGGTGAGAGGTAGAGGCTGCTGTAGATTTTTTTTAAAAAGAAATATTGGGGCATACTAATAGGCTAAAGCAGTTGATCTCATAAATTGGGCCATACAGAGCATCTTACGTGTTTTTAATCACTAAAATGAACCACACGCTTTTGGATTTTTTCGATCCAATAGCTGGAGAATCCAGTGAAAACAATGGTCATCTAGAATTCTTCGCTCCACTAACAAGCGACAAAGAAGTTACAGATGCAACTCCAGATACTCCTTGGAAAAAATCAGCAAAGAAGATCCAGCGGGAACTCACGGAAAAGAGACAATCAATGACATGGTAATTGCAACAATTGGGGAAATCCATTGGCAGGGGAAAAATCAGAAGAAAACCAGCATCTTATAGATTGGGTGGTGGAAGATGCAAAACCTTAAAAATTTTTTGTTCAAATTGGGAAATGTTTTTGGGGGTGGACTTCCGGAAACAACCTCTCTATCTCTATGAGGTAGTGGTAAGGTGTGCGTACAGTTTACAGACCCTACTTGTGGGATTCCATTGGTATGTTGTTGTTTTGACTTCCAAGAGAACAACGGGAAGCCTTGGAAATGCTAATTCAAATTGGTAGCTGTCGACATGCTAGGAATATGACCTTGGGAGTACTTGCCAAAAGATTATGATATAAAGGAACTGAGATGAACTCTAGAGTCTCAAATTTTGATGTTAATTCAAAAGTGATGGGAAGGGGAGTAGGGTAAAGGGTGGAAATTGTTCTTAATGAGGATAAATCTAATTTCCTGGAATGTGAGGGGGTTCAACTTAGAGATCAAAGGAGGGTCAGCAGTCTAATACACAACTGGAAGGCGGACATCATTCGCCTTCAAGAAGCAAAATTAGAAGGGAAACTGAGGAGTATTGTTAAGGTGATTTGAGGAGGGAGATAGGTGTGATTTGTCTGCCTTAAAGCTAGAGGTTCTTGAGGCGTAATATAATGTCTTGGGACAGTAGGGTGTGGAGAGGGTAAGTTTGGAGATTGGTGCATATACTCTTCACTTGCAAGTTTGTGGCACTTTTACAAGATTTTGAGTGTCACATAACTGGTGTATATGCACTGAATTGTAGATATGCGAGGAGAATCATGTGGGAGGAGATGGTAGAAATTAGGGGGTTAATGGAGGGTCCTTGGGTAGTTTAGGGAGATTTTAAAATCACAAGATACCCCTCCAAAATATCAAATTGCACAAGAAAAATTTCAACACTGGAGGAATTTTCAGATTGTATTGAAGATCTGGCCTTGGTAGATCTTCCAAATGGTTCATACAGATAGTTCAAGTGGGATAATTATGGAATTGCCTCAAGAACAGACAATTCTTTTCTCCAAAGAATGGGATGACAAATTCAGGAATATCAAACAAAGCATAATTCAAAGACCGTGTGGTGATCGTTGCTCAATTTCTCTGCAATGTGGTATCCGAGAGTAAAATCTTATTTTGAGTTTGAAAATTGGTGGCTGAATATTGAAGATTTTATAACGGAAATAAGGGCCGGTGGACATCTTTTGCATTCACTGTGAAACCCGACTATATTCTTGCTTGCAAACTCAAAGCCCATAATGCAAAATTAAAGGACTAGAGCAGGAACAACCAAAGGAAATCTGGGCATACAAAAAATTTTAATTTTTAATCATCTTGCTTCTTTTGATTCATCCAACAAACCAGAGCTCTCACTAAAGAAGAATCAACACAAAAGGCATCTCTTTTGATGGAATATGAGGAGCATAGAGGCAAAGATCTAGAGTTCTGTGGCTAAAGAAAAGAGATAAAGTGGCTATGCACATCAGTCCACTGAAGATTCAAGGGGAAATTGCAGAAGAGCCTACTATAATCAAGGAAATTACTGATTTCCACCAGATATTGTACGCAAAAACAGAAAATTTGAGACCTTCCTACAACCTAGTTATTAACCCAACCATTTCTAAAGATGAAAAGGAGCCCTTACAGAGGAATTTTCATGAGAGAGAGGTCTTTGAATGTTGAAGATGTGTGCCATGGATAAAGCCACTGATTCTGATAGTTTCACCATGTTTTTTTAATCAAATGTTGGGAAGTTGTGGAACAAGACATCATGGATACTTCGCATGAATTCCATACAAATGTATTTTTGAGAAGGGCTACAATGCCACCTACATAGCCTTAATACCAAAAAAGAAAGGAGCAAAGGAATTAAAAGAGTTCACACCCATAAGTTTGATAGGCAGTGTGTGTAAGATTTTGTTCAAGGTGTTGACGCAAATGTTGGAAAAATTGATTGGTTAGTTGGTGGACTTCCAACAAATGGCTTTTCTTAAGGGGAGATAGATAATGGATGCAATTTTGATTGCTAATGAAGTAGTAGATACCAGAATCAAATGGGAGAAGCCAGGGATCTTGTGTAAAGTAAACATTAGGAAAGCATACGACTATGTTAATTGGAAGTTTTTCCTCAAGGTTTTAACATGTATGGGTTTTGGGGAGAAATGGATCAAATGGGTTATATATTGTATGTCAATAGTGAAATTCTTGGTCTTGGTAAATGGACGACTCAAAGCTTTTTTCATTTCATAGAGAGGTTTGAGACACGGTAAAGATGCTGGCATGCAGTTCAAGCCTCGGAAACAGCGTCTTGCAGAAATGCAAGGTTAGACTGTGTACAATAGATCCTTGTGGTAGGGTCCTTCCTCAGGGTCCTGCGCTTCGCTGGAGCTTTAGTGCACCGGGCTTGCCCTTTTTTAGAGAGGTTAAGACAAGGTGACGCTCTGTCTTCTTTTCTTTCCATTCCATTCTAGCCATGGAAGGACCAAATAATATGATAAAAATTAATAAAGCAACTGGAAGACTCAGGATTTGAAATGGTCAGCAGTTCAGAGATTAGCAAAGGAGTCGCACACCTCCAATATGTCGATGGCGCAGTAAATTTATGTGATGCAGAAGGACCAACTCAAAGTACTTAGGACTATTTTGGGTCTATTTGAGGGCATGTCAAGGCTATCAACAGGAGATAGAGTCATTTGCATCCTATCAGCACAATACCTAATATGGAACTTCTGCCTCAGGTTTTGGGAGAAGTAGGTACACTGCTAACTACATACCTAGAAATGCCTTTGGGAACCAAATCAAAATTCAAAGAGATTTAGCAATTAGTAATTCAGAAGCGTGGAAAGAAACTGGCAAAGTAGAAGGCTTAACACTTATTCGTTGGGGTGGGTGGGTGGGTGTGTGGGTTATTCAGAGGATTGATAGGATTTAGTAGGGATTTCCCGTGGAATGGAAATACGGAAGAAAAAAGGTTCCATTTAGTTAAATGGTGCAAGGTGATGCACGGGAAGAAACAGGGTAGGTTAGGCATCGGGAATTAAAATGGCAAAGTTATGCTCTCAAACTGAAATGGCTGTGGAGATACTCCCAGGATTCTGAAGCTTACCGGTTAGACATAATAAGAGCTAAATATAGTCCGGATAACAAGTGGATAACAAAGGAATTAAATTCATCTTATGGAATGAGTTTTTGGAGTTCCATACGAACAAATTGGCCTCTAATGAAGGCTCACACCACTATCAGGGTATTTAATGGCTGCAATACATCTTGGAGGGACAAATGGCTTGTCAATTGTTATCTAAAGGATCTCTTTCTAAACATTTATTCCCTGGATCTACAGCAAGAGAAAACACTAGATGGAGCAGGGTAAACACAGGGATGAAACTTTCAGCTCAGAAGAAATCTAAATGAATGTGAAGTGGATACAGTAGTAGAGTTGTATAGAAAATGGGAAGAATTCAAAGGCACACAGGAGAGATATGATAAACTATGGAGGGTAAGTACACGGTCACGGGAGTTTCTAGGTTTGCTCAGCATATAAGCTTCTTCGCAGAGACATGCAGCAAGTGGATGACTGGCCATGGAAGAACATCTGGAAAGTTAAAATACCCTACAAGGTAGCATGTTTTAGTTGGTTGTTAGCCAGGGAAGTGGGCTGACTCATTTAGAAAGAGAAAAATCAACCTTTGCTCAAAGTGCTACTGTGTGCCGAAGAAGCTGAGACAGCTATATTTTTCCTAAACTGTAGGATCACAGACATGCTATGGAAGATCTTCAATAGTCTTAGAGGTATTGTTTAGACAATGCCAAGGAAGATTACTGAGGTCTTGCGCAGCTGGTAAGAAGCAGGTGTAGGATTGACATACAAAAGATAGATGGGGGATTGTCCCAACTTGCATTTGGTGGACAATCTGGAAAGAGAAATTCCAAATGTTTTGAAGACGCTAACAGTTCAGTTCAGAGGATTAAGTTGAATTGCTTTAGACTTTTCTGTTTTTAGTCTAACTAGAAATACATAAAGATATTGTGTCAATTATAGACACCATAGTTTTTGCTAAGGTTTCCGCAGCAGTTTTCTTCCTTTTCACTCAACTGTGTTGTAGCTAATGTTATAACTAGTGCACTTTGCCTTGTTAACTTTGTTCCACTATTATTCTTTTCAATTGGTATATTTTGTGAGTAGCTTGACAAAAATAAAAGATGAAACTTGTTTCATCGATATGATGGACATACTTGCAAAGACCTCCTAATCTCCCTGCCAAGCGTTGAGTTTAGTATGAATTTGGGGCAGAAGTAGCTCCGTTCCATACTAAACTTCAAGAAAAGAAAGGATTGGACCGTCCACCAATTCTAGAACTTACCTTATCATCAAGGGAAGTGTGCTTTTACAGATTAAGAGATGAGTAAAGAAGGGTGTGGTTCGACTTCTCAGCCATGGGAACAAGAATCCTCCAAAACTGGTAGCATCACTTTGCAATTACAACCACAATAAAGCCACCACCCTCGGTCTTTAGTGATAGAAGCAACATCTATTAGCTTGAGGCTATCTTCCATTAAGAAATTAAGATCATACACACAGCTAACTGCATTGCTGAGTGGTATTTGTCAAAAAGTCTTGGCCATTCTTACATGGCTTTCTTTCTTTTCCCCTCTTGACTTTTCAGCCATGGGAACAAGAATCCTCCAAAACTGGTAGCATCACTTTGCAATTACAACCACAATAAAGCCACCACCCTCGGTCTTTAGTGATAGAAGCAACATCTATTAGCTTGAGGCTATCTTCCATTAAGAAATTAAGATCATACACACAGCTAACTGCATTGCTGAGTGGTATTTGTCAAAAAGTCTTGGCCATTCTTACATGGTTTTCTTTCTTTTCTCCTCTTCAATGTATCTTAAATACACCTGCATCTTCATTTTTTAAAAGGGTGATGTAGCTTTAATGAACGGCTGTCTGATTGTTTATCTATGGGATGTTGCACGAGAGATCAGCAGATTCAGGAAGCTATGTTTAATACACATTTTTAAATCTTTTGTGAGGAAAATGTGGCCTTTAGGAGTATCCATGATTGGTGCATGTTTTACCACCGAACTTTGCAAGTGATTCTTATGTAACAGCTTAAGAATATTTTTTGTTTTCCAGGATGGTGTCATTCTTGGAGCAGACACACGAGCCACTGAAGGACCGATTGTTGCTGATAAGAACTGTGAGAAGATTCATTACATGGCCCCTAACATATATTGCTGTGGAGCAGGAACAGCTGCTGATACTGAGGCAGTAACTGGTA
The DNA here is from genome assembly GCA_038996855.1 of Solanum aculeatissimum. Taxonomy (NCBI): domain Eukaryota; kingdom Viridiplantae; phylum Streptophyta; class Magnoliopsida; order Solanales; family Solanaceae; genus Solanum; species Solanum aculeatissimum. The sequence continues at coordinate 27,929 of JBCEWC010002248.1, forward strand.
ATTTGAGTTTGATATTCATTTATCTCCATTCGCGATGATGACATCTCTTTCAAGTTTCAAATCCTACTCTTTCTGGCTCTCTCATATCCTAAGTAGCAACTGCTACTTTGTAGACATGGTCAGTTCCCAACTGAAGCTTCACAGGTATCACACTGGTCGTGAATCCAGGGTTGTGACAGCTCTCACTCTTTTGAAGTCTCATCTTTTCAGGTGAAACATATATTTTAATGTTGAATAACATCTTTACGTGCAATGCAATTGCTAATACAGATGCTTAACTATGCTCTCTTAACCAGCTACCAGGGGCACGTCTCAGCTGCTTTGGTCCTTGGTGGGGTTGATGTCACAGGGCCACATCTGCATACTGTGAGTGGTCTTGTTTGATTCACCTTAGTATATTCTTATTTTTTCCATTGTTAAAATCCTGAAATGTTGCTGGTTAATGGCCTCTTCACAGATTTATCCACATGGATCAACTGATACTCTGCCATATGCTACAATGGGCTCTGGTTCCCTTGCAGCTATGGCTATCTTCGAGTCAAAATACCAGGAAGGGTTAAGTGTAAGTTCGTTTGCTGCAGCTATGTTTTGTCCGCTGAATCTGGCCTCCATTTTACATTGTAAATTATTAAAATGTTGAGATGGAATTTTGGTGCAGAAAGATGAAGGGATAAAGCTAGTAGCGGAGGCCATATTGTCTGGGGTGTTCAATGATCTTGGTAGTGGAAGCAATGTGGATATCTGTGTGATAACAAAGGTCTAATCTCCTTGTAACAATCAATGACAAATTTTTCATCGTATTATACATAAATCCAGTGCTAGTATTTCAACTCCTATGCTGATTTATTAGGGTCACACGGAGTACTTAAGGAATCATATATCGCCTAATCCTCGGACCTATCCGCAGAAGGGTTACTCATTCCCTAAGAAGACTGGTTAGTATTCTCATACTTGTCAATTCCCAATATTATAAATGACGAATACCTTGTTAAAATATATAAGTCAAGTGTCTGAAAAATGCTAGCATTCAGCCTGGACTTTACTAATGTGGTTAGTTGAAGTGTGCTTACAGAAGTTCTTCTTACAAAGATTATACCATTGAGAGAGATGGTAGAGGTGATTGAAGGTGGAGATGCTATGGAAGAATAACTATATTGCAATTTAAGTTCCATTTTTTGAAGGAGTGTTGCATTCTCAAACAATTTCCAGTGTATCAAGTTTTTGTAATTTTCTAAGTGACCTGCTCCGTCGACATTATTATATATACCTGTCAAACAATTTTTTGCTGGAGAATGAAATATTCGTTTGGTCTGAATGAAGGATTTTGTTGTTTCTCTGTGTTGTCCTGCTGCTTTCAATAGTTCTGCCAGCAGTGGAAGTCTTTAAGTTTTAATTTTTGGTCGTTCGGCAGAGATGTTTGCCAGGTGCTCGCGATGGAAAGAATCCATCTGTCGTAAATACGCTTACAGCAGTTTGACTTTAAACAAGGGTCTTTCTGGGAAACAATCTCTCTATCTCTGTGAGATAATGGTAAAGTCTGCGCACATTTGAAATTTCACTGGGTATGTTGTTGTAGACAAAAGAAAGGGTTAGGTTCATAAATGTCTTTTCAGACCTCACTTGTGGGATTCCACTGAGTATGTTGTTGTTATAGACAAAATTAAGGGTTAAGTTCATAAATGCCTCTTTAGACCCTACTTGTGGAATTATACCGAGTATGTTGTTGTTGTAGACAAAATAAAGGGTTAAATTCATAAATACCTCTTATAAGAATTGATCTTGATATTTTGCTTCTCATAAAAAAAGTTTTGCAAAAATGTCCTTTATCTATTTAATGAGAATTTCTTGTACAAAATTGTCGTCCGAACACAATAAAATAAAGAAAGTTTGTAATTTGATTACGAAATAGAAATAAAAAACTTTTTTTTCTTCTCTCTTTCTTTTCCCTCATTTTCTCACTCTTTATCTTATGTTTTTTTTTCTTTTCCTTCTTTTTTTTATTTTCATTTCTAATTATGTATTTTATTTTTTTCCTTGTTTCTTTTTTCTTGTGTTTATTTCTTCTATTTTTTTCTTTCTCTTTTTTTTCTTTTTCTCTTTTTTTCCTTTCATTTTTTTTAATTTATGGAACTAAAGATAATATTTATTTTATATATTTTGTATTTTTTTTAAAATAAAATAACCCCTAGATTCAAGTGCCAAGGCTCAAAAGAATTTTTCTTCATATTTATTCTTTTAAACATATACTAGGTAATTAGCTAGTAATTTAATTAAGTTTATAAATCTTAATATTAAAACTAATAAAATACTTTATAGTTATTAAGTTCTTTCTATATAGAAAATTTGACATTATCAACTTATCTCAAGAACTTCTATTAATGTAATATTGTCAAACTCCTAGTTATATTCAATAATAATTTTGGATTATAATATTTTTTTTTATATAATTGACTTGACAACAGTGCTTGAACTCCCAAACTTGAATATTAAATAACTAAAATACTCCCAACTTAAGAATCAATTTAATATTTTTTTATTATATATTATATTTATTTAATTATATTATATTATATTGAAATCATATAATTTTTCACATTGAAGGATTGTAACTTTTTTTAAAGGTTGTGACCTTTTTAAAAATGTAAGATTTTTTCGAAGAGTTGTGACTTTTTCGAAGGATTATTACTTTTCCAAAAGGTTGTCAAGGGTTATGACTTTTCTGAAAGGTTGTGACTTTTTTGAAAGGTTGTAACTTTCTAAAGAGATTACTATAATACCCAACTTAAAAATAAGTTTAATATATTTTTAAAGAGGACAATTTTTCACATTGAATGATTGTGACTTTTTCGATGAGTTATGACTTTTTCGAAAAGTTTTGACTTTTTCAAGGAATTATGGCTTTTTCTAAATGTTATGACGTTTCCTAAGGGTTATGACTTTTCCAAAGGGTTGTGACATTTTTGAAGGATTGTGACTTTTTCGAAGGGTTTTCAAAAGTTGTGACTTTTTCAAGGAGTTCTGACTTTTTCAAAATGTGGTAATTTTTTTGAAAGGTTATGACTTTTTCAAAGGGGTGTGGTTTTTTTAAAGGGTTGCGACTTTTGTGAAGGGTTGTTACTTTTTCAAATGACTATGACTTTTTCAAATGATTGAGACGGACTAAACTCTAAAGTACCACTTAATCAGAAACAATGTCTTTTGAGTTTTGTTAACGTCTATTGGGTCATTTAATTGATTTTTAAAATATTGAATTATTTAAGAAAAACTAAATAAGAATTATGTGAGAGTGTCACGTAGGTGGGCCTAACATTCTCTTATATAACGGTAGTGTAAAATTTCACGAAATACTCTATAACTCTAGCTTTAGAGGCAATACTTAGCCTAAAAACTTTCAAAGAACAAGTTATGTCCCATGGGTAAGAGTTGACATAATTTTTTTGTGTTTTGATTTATGAGATACTCTATAACTCTTGCCTTAGAGGCAAGATCTAGACTTCGACCTGGAATCACAAGTTACGCTCCATGAGCAAAACTTTACCCTATTACATTATGTCTTGAACTATCATATATAACTCTTGCCTCTTAGCCCAATGACTTCAAAACAACAAGTTAATCCATAAAGGCATGACTTGACAATATTATATTGTATTTTGATTTATAAAATACTCTATAACTATTGTCCTAAAGGTAAGACTTGTTAGTCCAAGGACTTCCAAACAACAACTTAATCCCCCTGGGCATGATTTGACACGACCACATTATGTATTGATTTATGCGATACTTTATAACTCTTGCCTTATAGGCAAGACATAGATCAAGAACTTCACCAGTTACGCCCATGAGCAAGTTTTGACACTACTACATTTTTGTTTTGATTAATCGTATCTATAACTCTTGCCTCTTCGCCCAAGGATTTCCAAACAACAAGTTAAGCCTCATGATCAAGACTTGACAATATCACATGTGTTTTGATTTATGAGATACTCTATAACTATTTTCCTAAAGGTAAGACTTGTTAGTCCTACGACTTTCAAATAACAAGTTAAACTCCAAGAGCAAGACTTGACACTACTACATTATGTCTTAATTTATGAGTGCTTTTACCTTAGAAGGAAGTCATAGACCAAAAACTTCACAAGTTACGCCCATGGGTAAGGCTTGATACTACTACATTATGTTTTGATTTATCATATACATAAATTTTGCTCTTACTCCAAGGACTTTGAAATACCAAGTTAAGCTCCATGGGAAAGACTTGATAATATAATATTATGTTTTGATTTATGAGATACTCTACAATTATTGCCCTAGAGGTAAGACTTGTTAGTTTGAAGACTTCGAAACAAGAAGCTAAGTCCCATGTGCAAGACTTGACACAATCACATTATGTGTTGATTTATGAGATGTTCTATAACTCTTGCCTTAGAAGCAAGACTTAGACCATGAACTTCACCCATGAGCAAGACTTAACACTATTACATTGTGTCTTGATTTATCATATGTATAACTCTTGCCTCTTAGCCAAGGACTTCAAAATGACAAGTTAAGCCCAATGGACAAGGCTTGACAATATCACATTGTGTTTTGATTTATAAAATACTCTATAACTATTGCCATAGAGGTAAGGCTTGTTAGTCCACGAACTCTAAACAACAAGTAAAGCCCCATAGGCAAGACTTGACACTACCACATTATGTATTGATTTATTAGATGCTCTATAACTATTGTTTTAGAAGCAACTTAGCTCAAGGGCTTCAAAAAATAAGTTACACCCATAAATAATATTTTACACTATTTTTACTAACTTATGAGGAACGCTATAACTTTTTCCTTATGGGCAATGGTTTATAGTATTTCACTATGTCTAACTTATGAGATATTCTACAACTTTTGCTTTAAATACAAGACTTAGATCAAGAACTTCAAAATGACAAGTTACTCCCTATGGGCAGAACTTGATAGTACCACATTGTGTTTTGATTTGAGATATGCTCTATACTTCCCGCCTTGGAGACAAGACTTAGCTCAAACACTCTCAAATAATAGGTTGCACTTCATGACAATAATTTTCACCATTTTCACTAGGTCAAGCCTATGAAAAAAATAATAACTTTTCTCTTGGAAGCAAAAATTAACTCAATGATTTTTTATATATAGATGGATGAATAGATAGATAGAAAGAGAGAGAGAGAGAATTAAAAAAGATCCAAAAAATAAAAGGAGAGAAAAAGAAAAAAAAATTAAAAAAAGAGAAAAGAAAAATAAAGAAAGAGAAAAAATAAAATAAAAAATAAGAAAAAAATTGAGAGACAATTGAGCATAGAGAGTTTTCTAAAAAATATTTAAAGTGTAGAAAGGCGAAAAATTGCTTTGACACAACTTAAAGTGGTAGAAAGGCAACCAAAAAAAAAAAGGTAGAAAGACTATTTTTGTAAGACTTCTTTTATGGAGGACAAAAAATCAAGACAACTGCATTTAGGGACACCCTGTGTAATTTCCTGCAAAATAAAACTAAGCAAATATATACTAGTAATTTTTTAAAATATATTTATAGTTTTTTTATAATTGTAATCCAATGTTTAGTAAAAATGGCTATACATTATCATTTTCATTTGTATAATATGTGCGTCCGAATTGTATAAATTCAGAATTTATATAATTCGGTTCCTAAGTATATAAATCTAGAATATGTATATGCTTGTGTTAGTTTGTATATAATTATCACATTGATACATTTGATTTGTATAAATTGTGAAAAATCTCTAAATATATACATACAAAATTTATATATACTTACTCTGTTTGTATATTGACAGCAAATTATATAAACAAATATGTATATTTGACAGTGAATTATACAAACATAAATATCTATAGTAAATAAAACTATAACTATGAAGCACCATTAGGTAAATTGTAGTTAAAGAGCATAATTAAGATACATATTAGTAGCTATTTATGAAAATTCCTCAAAACATTAAGTATCTTTCAAGTAAGAGCCCGTCTGAATTGACTTATTTTAAGTGCTTTTATGTCAAACTGGCTTTTAAGTATTTTTTGAGAGTTTGAATAAATTAAATAAATGTTTATAAGCACTTTATTTATAAGTATTTATTTTAAGCTAAAATAATAAACGAAAAAAGAGTAATACATTTTTTCTTAAATTATGTGAAATGAACAAAAATACCTTTAATTGATAGTTTGATTTAAAAATGTCCTTGTTGTCAATATTTGGTCCAAAAATATCTCTACTGTTATTTATAGGTCAAAAATATTCTTTTTCGATTAAATATATTTATATTTAAACACATTCTTTTTCTAATGATGATTATTTTAATTGAAAAATATTTATCTTTCTTCGATTCAAAAAATTAAGAAAGAAAAATATTTTTTATTTTACTAGAAACTTTTTATCATTCTCTGGAGTTACTATGTGGGCATAGAATAATTATTATAAGGCATTCCGATAAAAATATTGCTTTTAAAAAATCCCCATTCTTGTTTCTTTTCTTTTAAAATCACTTTTACTAATAAATAAGTAGGAAATAATCTTTTTTTCTTTTTAATTTTGTTTTAACAATTAAAATAGAATAACTCCATATGCCTTTTGAAATGATAATATAGATCATATATATAAGATCATACTAACCCTGTCATTAATTTTCATTCAGAGATAAAAAAATTCTAATAAATAGATTTTTTTTTTGATTTCATAATCTTTTCTTAATTGATAAATATTTTTTAATTAAAAAATCATCATTCGGAAAAGAATGTGTTTAAGAAAAAAAGAACTTCATTTATTTGAAAAAGGGCATTTTTGATCCATTAAGAAATAATAAGGGCATTTTGGGACTAAGCTATTTACAACAAAGACATTTTTGGACCAAACTATCAATTTAGAGCAATTTTTTATTTCATATAGTTTAGGGTGTTTTCAATTCTTTTTCGAATAATAAATATAAGTTAAAATCCAAAAGTCAATCCAAATAGGCTCTAAATTAATTTTTTCATAACATTAACTGTCACGACCTGGATAGGGGCCTAGATGTGACATGACGAAGGAAAACCCGAAAGCCCTCGATCAAGCCATCATAGCATCATCACACACATCATCGGTTCGGAAACACGGAAGCAAAACGCATAACACATAAGCTCTAAGGGAATCGGGGCTTTGGACTCAAGCTATGACGATGTTGTCGGGAATGGGATAAACATGAATTCACATAGCACATAACAATTATCTCTAAGGGGACGGATAAGTAGGACTCAAGCTATGGGGGCACACCGGAATAAGAGAGGCTAGGCCTCCATCCTACGTTGGCCACATAGTTTATGGAGTTTGAGTCCTTTCAACTCTTACCCAAATCGATGCTAATACTTCTTCCAAAACATATGCTCATATCTATCAACAATTCAAATTATCGCATCAAGTCTCAATTGGCCTTTTCATCAATTTAATTTCATCTCAATTCATCAATACTTTCAATTACAAATCATATACTTTTTCATAAAAATAAATATGCTTCAAAAGTCATACATATCTCATCAAAAACTCTCTTCTCAAAATAACATTTAACTCAATGCTCATACTTCTTTAAAATCAATGCTCATGCTCTT
>JBCEWC010002249.1:0-35521 GCA_038996855.1 Solanum aculeatissimum
ACACTACACAAACATTAAATGCAACAATTTGCTTGAGAATTCGCGAAGATTTTAGCTAGACAAGTGTCAAGTGACGCGCTTTTTCGTGACTCATCAATTACATTGGTTAAGCTTTTCATAAGAACAGTTGGAAGGATCAAGTTGAACTTGTCATATCTCTTAGCACAAAAAGAATTGGGTGGCCAATGACGTATCAACTAGAAGCTCTTTGAGTTATATTTCCAACTCATCTAGTTTCACTTGTTTTCGAGTTTGGATGGAGAAATTATGCCTATTTTTGTAAAGTTTGTCTATGCATGGATTATGTTGTGTTTTTGGCTAAGCCAGACTACCAGGAGACCCCAAATGGACCATGTGACCTCTCACGATCCGTGGGGACGTACTATGGTGATGATTTCTTTCTAAAATAAGGTTTTAAGTGTGGAAGAGACTTGGGGTGGCCCTTGTCCTTGTGTGTGTAGAATTTTTGGCATTAATTTGGAGTTCTAGACCAAGGCATCCATCACATTAACCCCACGCGGCTCATATGGCTCTTCATTGGCCATGTGGTGGCTCGTGAGAGGAGCCTTGGCCTTGAAAACCATATTTTGGCCAAGGCACTTTACACACTAACCCTTCATAGACCGTGTGACATCAAATAATTAGTGAGATGGCCCATAGGGGTGTTGGAGTAGAAATATTTCTAAGTATGGAATCACCGTCTCAGAACTTTGTCAGTGGAAATTTTTTTAAGTATGGATTCACGGAAGGCCTCATGACCCGTGGTCCTTCAAACGACCCATGGTGCCCTCTATTGACCCCTTGCAAACTTTTTTTAATGCTCATTTCATTAATGGTTTAGTTATAATTTTGGTTATTTTCTAAGGCCATTTTAGACTTTCTAAGCATTCCTAAACATCTGAATTGACCTATACTCCTCTATTCCTATTCAAATTCGTTTCATACACTTAGAATATTCAAATTCTCTCTTCTAAGAACTCCTCTCAATGGTGTCATTGGAGACTTAGCTTGAAGCTTAAGGAAGGGTCTTCTTCTCAAATCAATTTCTTCTTGTTTCTTCTAAATTAGCAAAGGTATGTGAGATTGATTTATGACCCCTTTCAACCATGAAGTCCCCAATTCCTATATTTTTCAATTTTTATAAAATTCAAGTTTACTTTGAATATGGGTCTTTCAATTTATAGTTGGTTTGATGTAATTGAAGTAGGGGTTGTATTTAATTGTTGATTTTAAAGTGAATTAAGCCCTAATTTTTTGAATTACGTGGATTTTATGAAGGTTCAATTATACATGTCCCCTTACTCTTTAAATCTATGCATGGATGATATTAATATAGTTTCAATTGTTGATTTAATTGCGGATTTCATATGGATTCTTCCTATTATGAGGTTTAACTTATGAATTCTAATTGCCTATGCTATCTCATCATCATTTATGGAATTTGCATACATGAGCATAGGTTTTTATGAAGTATATGATGTGGGTTGAGCCCAATTTGAGATTTATGACTATGATTTTTGGACAAGTATGAGTATAACTAGAATGTGATCACATGACGTCTATGATATGACTTTTAAGCACTATGAGTGTTTACACCAACATGTATATAAATGATGAGCTACTCTTTTGCATGAAAGTATGACATGAAAATATGATTTTTCTCTTTAGCCCAATGAAACATGATTACGAAGTATGTTTGGCTTTTAAGCCTAAGTATGCATTCTTATGATTTTAAAAGTCTTATGTCTTTTTTGAAAGCAAGTATATGTATATGTATTCTCGTGAGATAATGACTTAGCACCAAATGAGATTGTATGTGGGAGGTCTAGCCGCTTACTCTTTCTCATTAACTATGTGCCAAACATAGGTTCATGTTATGAAAGTCCTTTCAAAGTGGGTGGTGTTCCCATAAGGTATGATTATGGTATGTTTATGGAAATACTTTCTGAAATGGGTGTTATTCTTGTAAGGTAAGGTACTCTCTAAAATGGGTGTTGTTCCCATAAGGTGAGTGATTAGACATGGAAATCCTTTTTGAAAAGGGTGATATTCCCGTAAGGTGAGGTTATCTCTCCAAAATGGGTGGTGTTCACATATAGAAGAGTAAGGTCTACCTTTGGCAAGTAGATCGCCCTTTCTTCTGATGTAGGTTGAATATTAGGATTTCAAGTTGTAGCTTGCTTCGTCTTATATGTAAGTTGAGGTTACATCCCCACTATGTTGAAGTATATTGGCATCACATGCATCATGCATTTCATGGCATATTGACATACTACTCTACTTTGTGTATAAACTTCTTTCTATATTAATGTGCCTTTTCATCTAACATTGATTTACATGATTACATGTTCATGAGCATTTGCATGCCTGCATACTTAGTACATTCAAACGTACTAACATATACTCGTTTGCGTACATGATCTAACCATGTAAGGAGTGGAGACTATCACCTTCCACCTCTTGACGGCTACTTGATTAGCAAGAAGTTGTTTGTGGTGAGTCCTATCATCTAAGGACAAACCATCTTATATCTACCTACTATGTTATGATATTTTACGTCTTTACTTTGAGGGTGAACCCGGGACATATCTTGGCCCCCGTCCTATTCCATATATTAGAAGAATTTTAAAACACCTTGTAAACTCGATGTACTATCTTGCTATACTTGTTATATGTTGCGTATGGAGGCTATGCCTATGACTATATTGTATTATGCTTATGTTATGAGAATATGCTTATGTGGTGTGAGGTGATATGGAAAGTCCCAAGACCCCTTTATATCCCCATAGCGTGTGTTATACTTACCCACCCCTTAGTTCTTATGTGTTATGTGAATCCATGTAAATTCCAATCCCTATGACATTCCCATAGCTTGAGTTCAAAGCCCCATTTTCCTTAGAACTATGTGTTTGTTTTAATTATGTGCTTTCGATTCAATGAGGTGTATATAAATGCTATGAGTCTTGTTTGGGGACTCTTAGGTTCCCATTCGCCATGTTATTCCTAGGCCCTCGTCCTAGGTCATGACAAACATGGTATCAAAGCACTAGGCTTATAAATGGTCCTCGGAGTCCAATATGTTGCGTCAAGTACAGTCCTATTTATGGGCGTGAAGTGCACCATACCTATAAGTGAAGGGGCTATGATGGCCTTCTAGTATTTGTCTCACTTCTCTATTTATTATGTCATGCTATGAACAGTGTCGTAAGACTTCTTTATTTTGATGATATCCTTGATGCCTTTCAAAAAATACCTCGAATTAGAGCTCTCATACCTAGGCCTACCTTTGTTGCAAAGGACCAGTTACTCTAGGCCCTGTGGAAGAGCTGGTCACTCTGAATAAGCTTTGTACCGCCCTGCTATGTTAACTCAAGCCTTGACCAACCAGGCAAGGTAGGTCAATCCTCTTCATGCTCTAACTCAGGTTGCTAGAGTGAGGGATTTTACTTGGATGAATCCTCTAGAGTTATTTAGTTCAAAACCTAATAAGGATGCCCAAGAATTCATTGATGAAATCTCTAAAGTGTTGATGGTTTTGGGGTTGACCTCTAAAGAGAAAGTTGAACTAGCTGCTTGTTAGTTGAAAGATGTGGCTCAGATGTGGTATACCCAATGGTTGATGGAGAAGGTTGATGATTATAGGGTTGCTTGGGAAGAGTTTAAGTTTGTTTTTTTGGATCATTTCTTCCCTATTGAGCTTAGAGAAGCAAAGATGAAAACATTTATCAATCTCAGGTAAGGTGACATGACTATGAGGGATTATTCCCTCAAGTTCACAAAGCTCTCAAAGTATGCTCCTACGCTGGTGGCTGACCCCGTGCAAGAATGCACACGTTTATTTTTAGGATTTCTGATTTGGTTCTGAAAAAGTGTCATATGACTATGCTTATTTGGGACATGGACATTTCTAGTCTTATGACTTATGCTAAATAGATTGAAGGGGAAAAACTCAAGGAAAGGAGATTGAATGATTCTAAGAGGGTCCGTTATGGCGGGGAGTTCTCCTACTCTAGAAGTGGTAGTGGTTTTAGTCACAAGTTGAATTACATGATTTCCTTTCAAGGATTTTCTATTATGAGCTATTTTATAATATTCAAATCTATAAATGTTGTGATACTATGAGACACTATGAAGTTGATAAGTGTATGAGATGAATTTCATATTTCCATGTCTATATGATATGAAAAATTATGATAGGTTGTTTAAGAGTGATTTAAATTGATGATTTTTACTACATGGATAGAAGTATGATTTCTAAATAATGAGGGTTCAATCATATGCTATGAATGTTTATGGATTTTTATAATGGATTTCATGATACCCAAATTAAGGAGTTTACTATTATGATGATGGGTTGTTTTGAATGGTTCCAAATGATCATGTTTTACGTCATTCATGTCCTATGCTCTTGAATTTCATGATTTTAAGTCTGTATGTATAAAACCACCAAATTTCAGAATTAAGGCTATATGATGGAATTTCTCATGTATGATGAAAAGGTTTTACTATATGCTTGCAAGTTCATGATTAATGTAACTGTCAAGGACTCCTTATAAAGTTTATGAAAGGTTATTAAATGATGTTTTAATGAGGAATGAAGGCTTATGAGATATTGTATTTTTATTATTGACTTATGAAAAGTTCGCAATGAATGAGTATTGATGGTAGAGGATTTTCTATCTAGTTAATGAATAACTATTTATGGTAGAGGATCTACCAACTAGTTAAAGAATAAATATTTGAACGTGGAGGATCTCCCATCTTAGGAATGATTAAAGAGTTATCCTTTGACTTTGACTTTATGATATCAATGGGTTGGGGATAGGATAAATTTCCCTCCGGCATGACTTGGAATGATTTAATGATATGATTTTCTACTCTTGTGAGAGTATTACCTAGAACCGAGTAGACTAGAGGTGAATAACCAAGTCCTAAAACTACGTGCCATCATAGGTAAAGGGATTAGAGGTGATTACCCAAATCCAAGAGGCGAGTAACCTAAAGATAAGGGTTTGAGATGAGTACCCAAATTTGAGGGCTTGAGAAGAGTACCCAAGTGTAAGAACTAAAGGCGAGTACCCAATTCACACAAGGCTTAGTGGATCCACTTAGACATTAGGAGATTCACCCTAGAAAAGTGACTTTCCCCTTTTCTTCCAGTGTAGGGGAAACATCGGGACTCTATGTATTAACTCACATGGTTTATGTAAGTTATGGTCTCTCTCACTATGTCTTATGAACTTCCCAAAGGCTTATGGTATATCTCACTTTTTTGACCTACGGTTCTCTCACGTATGTTTAAGTTCTCCTCATGTCCCTAAGATGTCCATTTACGATGATTTATGGTGTTTCCTTCATGTTTTTTCCAAAAGGTGTTTACTACTATGGTGGGTGGTTTAAGACTTGCGTAACTTATTATCCATAATTTCAAATGATTTCCTCTCATGTGCTTATGATTCCTCGTTACTATGAGTGGTATTTCTCATAAAGGTATATGACCTTCTTTTCAAGTATGCAAGATGTTCTTCATTATGATTATTAATGAATTATTTATAGTACGATGGATCCTTCTTTGATGTAAAAACATTGTTTTCCAAAAAGGTATGGCTATTTTACTTATACATGATAACCCATGTTCCTTAGTATTCCAAGTTTAAGTGTTCTATCATGAAATAAAGTAAGTGTGTATTCCTTACTTTCCATATGTATCTTCCAATGTGACATAGCTTGAGAAATGTTTTAAATGATCGTATTGTTCACTAGTTTATGGCTTATGTTTTGTTCATGTCATGTCCACATACTAGTACATTTAAAGTAATAACACATACTTTTGTCTACAAGATTTTACCATGTAGGGACCGACGCTCCTTGATATCCCTCACGTGGCTAGTTGGTTTGGTTGAATATTGTTATTGGTGAGTCCTCTATTCTGGGGATAACAATCACTTTCATTCATGCTTATGTTAAGACTTGTCTATTTCAGATATTTACTTTTAAGGCTGAGCATAGGAGATGTCTTAGCCCCCATTCCACTCATTTAGAGGTGTTATTTGATAGATATATATTATGAGCTTGACTCCTATTATGCTTTTGTGATTATGAATGATTTCCCTTAGTCCCTATCTATTTATGTGTTGCTGAATAAGATGGCATGTGATGGAAGTCCAAATCCCCTATCATTCCCATAGCGCGAGTCATACTTACCCTCCCCTTAGTCTTGGTTACTATGTGATTATTGAAATCCTTTTCCTCTATCTATCATTATAGATTGAGTCCAAAGCCCCGCTTCCCTTAGAATTTATTTGCTCATTGTTTATTTATGATTCCACAACTAAGGATTTGTTACTTATGCTAAGAGGCTTGTTTGGGGTCCCTTTGGGTTTTCTCATTTACCGTGTCACGTCTAGGCCCTAGGCATGGGTCGTGACAAAAATTGTGCAAGATTATGAAGCCCTTCTTAAGATGTTATGATTTTAATGAGCTACTCCTATTATGATATTATGAGTTACAAGAATATACATGATATGATTATGATTATAATTTATGTATTTCATGGGATGTTGACTTAGCACCAGGAGGATCTTGGTAGATTTTTGTTGTCCCTTAACTACGTTGCCACCGTAGATTTGTGATTAGCTAATGAATCCATATAGCTATATTGCATGATTCCCTGAAACAAGAAAGTTCCCATAAGGTCCATGTAAATTATTTCCCGAAATGGGTAAGTTCTCATAAGGTTCATATAATGCAATTATCAAGATGGGTAAGTTCCCATAAGGTACATGTTATGCACTCTCTAAAATGGGTAGGTTCCCATAAGGTGAGATATAGTTTACTTTGGCAAGTAGACTACTCCTTTCCAATGTGAAGGCAACATTAGGATTTCTTATAGTAGCTCATATGGTCTTAATGTCGGTTAAGGTCTCCTCTCACATATGTATGCTATGTCATGAGATTATGTTTTCCTTCCATGCACATTTTAATTAAGGCATTGATCATTTATGTCATATTGAACTTATTGCCTTTGTATATGATTATGCATCTTATCTATTATGTCTTATGATCTCGTATTGCATTTAATCCCGCATACTTAGTACATTCAAAGTACTAACACATACTTTTTCCTACACGATCTAACCATGTAGAGACTGGAGATCTTCCCCATCCACCTCCTCGTGGCTAGTTCAAAATGTGGCAATCTTTGTTTTTGGTGAGTCCTCCACTTTGAGGGCAACATCCATTTTATATATACACATGTTAAGATATTGCTACTTTTACTATTTACTTTTGAGGGTGAGCTTGGAGAATGTCTTAGCCCCTGTTCACTCATGACTAAAGGTATTGTTAGATAATATGTTATGTATCACTCATGCGGTGCTTATGTATCTATGGAGACCTTCCCTTAGTCCCTATCCCATGTATGATGTTTCTTTGGTTATGTTAGCATGTGGTGAATTCCCTAAGTCTCTAATCTTCATAGAATGTGTCCCATGACCCCATCCCTTAGAATTACTTGTTGTGAATTAATAGTGGAATTCCTTATTCCTTGTCCCATAGAGTGCATCCTAAGCCCCTAATTCCCTTAGTACAATTGTTGACGATTGATCCATGCTTCTTAACAAAATATATTTTTATATATGCTATGAGACTTGTTTGGGATACCTCCGAGTTCTCTATTCTTTATGTGGCACCTAGTTCCTAGGCTTGGATCGTAACACTAGAAAATTTCAAAATGAACATCGTTAGATAGGGGGAAACCATAGGCAACTTATAAAGGAACAACATGAATTATGAATAAGGGAATGTTTTCTAAATGCCTCATAGCCTCTCAGACATGATTATGGCATGCTTCTGAAATGACCTAGTTGGTCATTTTTGGCCTTATCTATGAAAATTAGTATTTTACCCTTCTGTAAGTTGCTTCGAGCCTATTTTTAAACTATTTTAATTATTAGAACTGAAATACGAAATTTTTAAAATCAAAAATATGAGTTTTGGCATTTTTGGAAGTTAAGTTGTTGAAAAAGTGAGTTTTTATACCATTTTGAGTTTTAAGTGTCGGATCAAGAATCCGTCAATTTTATTAGCCCCGAAACATTAAAACTGGTCTATGAAAAGTTGCAGAACTGAATTCGGAGTTAAAATGAGGTTGTTAGGCCCAAAGTTGTGTTTTGAGTTGTTTTTTAAGACAAAGTTTGACTTTGGTCAATATTCGGAGTTCGGAAGCTTAGATCAAAATTTTAACTGTTTTAGTAGTTTTGGATGGTGAAACTAACACTAGAAATGGTCTTAGAATATTTTTTGGGGTTGTTGAGGGTAGTTTTTGTATTTTAAGTTTTAAACTAGTTTTATCGAGTTATATTGGTAAATGCAGTGAGAAAGCCTTGAAATTGAAATTTGATGATTTCTTTGAGTCCAGATCGTTGTTTCTGATATGGATACATATTTAGTTATAAAATTCTATGTCTGGATGTGTTTCGAGGGTCCATTCTGAGTAGGAAATTGGACTTGATTTTGCTGATATCTGGTGTAGGTGTCCCAGGCCTTCGCATTCGCGCCTCTCTCCATGCATTCGTAGAGAGTAAGCTCCTTTGACCTCCACGTTCGTGGATATGGGCCCACATTTACGAAGGGTTGACTATCTTGACCCCCACCTTCGTGGTTGCATGTCCGCGATCGCGGAGAGTATTTGTTACCTTGACAATTTGACTTGTAAAACACCATTTTCTCTCAATTTTCAAACTTGTCAAGCTTTTGAGGTGATTTTGATAGAATTTTTCAAAGCATTTTTTTGGGTAAGTGTTCTCAACATTATATTAATAATTTTTCATGAGTTTTAGCTTGATTATATCTTAAATTCATGATCTTCAATGCCCAAAATTGGAGATTTTCGGTCTAAGTTCTTGAAACTTTAAAGGATGATTTCTTATTAAATTTGAACTCTATATTAGTGGGATATTCACCCACGGACTCCATTTTTTCACATAGAATTTAATTTTAAAGTTATTTTTCATATTCGGAAACATCAAATTTTAATCCTAATTTTGATAATCTTGCCCCTAAGCCTAATTCATGTCAATATAGATATCAAAATGTTCCTTTTGATAAGTAGTATCTATTGTTGATAGTGGTTGATTGACTCTGGAATCGTTTTGAGGATTGAGTTGATTGAAAACTTGTCTAAGTACGATTTTTGGCATCAAGGTAGGTTCGGCGAATACTTTTAGGACTGGATTTGAGTTATTGATCATGTTTATTTGATAATTGTGAGATCTAGAATAAATCATGATTAAATGAATTGTGACATTGGAGAATTGATGGTAATATGATCCTGGTTATACCGAACTTGAGTAAATTGTGATACTTTTGATTAAATTGAGATGGTATATTGGGAATTGAGATAACTTGGGAGATTATGTGGTAATACGAGACTTGTGATACCATTTGGATAATTGTGGCAATTTCATGGCTAGCGAGACATTTGGGGATTATGTGTATATCTAGGGACGAGTAAGGTCTGGTATTAATGATATTCTTGTATAATTTGGGATGAGTGAGGTTCAATAATGTTGATATTTTGGCTATTGATAAAATTTTAGTGATATGAGACATGTTGTGTCACGACCTGAGCCTAGGATTGACATGGCAAATAGGAATAGAAGAGTCCCCAAACAAGCCTCATAGCATACATACATACTTCATTGGTTCGTAAGCGCATAGATATACCATATACACATAGTTCTACGAGGCAGGTAAGTATGACTCACGCTATGAGGATGTCATAGGGATATGGATTTTTATGGATTCAGATATCACATAGCACGTAAAACTAAAGGGATGGGTAAAGATGACTCAAGCTATAGGGATAGAAAGGGCTTAGTACTTTGTACATCATCTCATATCCAACATAATCATATCATCCATACATAATACATAACCATAACATCTCAAGCATACATATAACATACTCATACAAAAGACTTCATGATGTTCAACAATGCCTCTAACATAGAATAGGACAAGGTCTAAGACATGTCCCGGGTTCACCCTCTAAGTAAAGATATAAACATCATAACATATTAGGTAGATAGAAGGTTGCTTGTCCTTGGATGATAGAACTTACCAAAAGCAAGTCTTTGTCAATGAAGCTAGTCATCAAGAGGTGGAAGATGATAGTCTCCGATCCCAACATGGTTAGATCATGTAGGCAAAATAGTATACGTTAGTACGTTTGAATGTACTAAGTATGCGGGCATGCAAATTCTTATGAACATGTAATCCTACAAATCAATGTTAGATGACAAGGGCACACATATATATAAAAAAGTATACAGGAAGGAATATAATATCAAGATGCCATGAAATCTATGATGTATGAATGCCATAATATACATTACATAGTAGGGATGGGACTTCAACCAACATATAAGACCAAGCAAGCTATTAGTTGGAATCCTGATATTGCCTCTACAATGGAGAAAGAGTGGACTACCTGCCAAAGGTAGCCCATACACTCACCGTATGGGAACAACACCCATTTCAGAGAGTACCTTATCTTACAGGAATAACACCCATTTTGGAAAGGATTTTCATGCCCATCCACTCACCTTACGGGAACAACACTTATTTCTGAAAGGATTTCCATAAACATAATCATTCACAAAAGGGCAAAAGCATGAACCTATGTTTGGCGCATAGTTATGAGACTTGAGAACTGGACCCTTGGAAATAGACCCCCCTCACACAAGTCCACTCAGTGCTAAGTCATCTTCCCATAAGAATACACATACATATACGTGTCTTTAAAAGAGAATAGGCCTTTTCAAATCACAACAATGCATACTTAGTCTTAAAAGCCAAACATACTTCATATACATGCATACTTGGGCTAAAAATCCAAATCATATTTCATGACATACTTTCATGCATAGGAATAAGTCATTCATACTCATACATGTTAGTGTAAACACCTATAGTTTATCAAAGAGCCATATCATAGATATCATCTGATCCGAATCTTTTCATACCCATACTTTACTTGAAAACATTATCATGATCATAATTGGGTCTTAGCCCACATCATAAACTTCATAAAATCAATGTTCATGCATGCATACGCCATGAATATTGAGAAAGTAGCATGGGCAATAGAGATTCATATTTAAAATAACATACCAAGATAAATTCATACTTAAATCATAAGGAAATCCATAATTAAAACTTAATTTAGACTACCCGTGCGTAAATTCAAAGATTAAAGGGACATCCATATTTAAACCTTCATAAAATCAATGTAATCCAACAAATAAGGCTTAAATTGTATTAAAAACATCAATTAAATACAACCCATAACTCAATTTAATCAAATCAACATTAATTTAAAAGATCTATATTCAAAGTAAGCTTAAAATTCATAAATTAAATAGTAAGAAGCTTTTGGGGTCTCCATAATTGAAAGGGATCATGAATCAATCCTACATACCTTGAGTAAGCTAGAAGGATTAAGAAGAAATTAATTTGAGAAGAAAGCCCTCCTTGAATTTCCAAGTTGAATCGTCAATGGTCACCTGAAAGGAGCTCTTAGAAGAGAGAATTTTCTAATGTTCTAAGTGTAGGAATGAATTTAAATAAAGATAAAGGAGTATAGGCCTTTTTAGGGGTTTAGGATAGGTTATAAAGCCACAAACAACCCTTAGAAATAACTTAAATGACGAGGAACCCGTTAATGAAATGAGCTTTAAAAAAGTGTCAGGGGTCTTGTATAAGAGTTACATGGGTCATGTGAGGTCACACATATCGTGTGAGGTCACATGGGTCATGTGGGTGATCGTGAGGCTAACCTCTGAAAAGTATTTTCAGTCCAAGAGTGATTTACCTTGAAGGCTTCACAGTCCGTACCAAGCTCCACGGGTCGTATAAAGCTTCTGTTTGACGATCCAAGTTTTGAGATGGTGATTTGAGACTTAGTAAAAAAAAATCTAGAGAAACACCCTCATAGGACCTCACAAGGGTCGTGTGGGAGGGGTACAACCCATACAAGGGCCCGTGGTGGGTGCCTTAGCCAAAATGGAGAGAACATAGCACGACTCTTCTATAGATAAGCTTTAAAAAATGGGCATAACTTCTTGATTTGAACTCGGAATTAAGTGAAACTTGATGTGTTGGAAAGAGTATGCAAAGAGATTCAATTGGATAGGTTCTAGGCCACCCAGTTCCTTTTGTTCTAAGAGATATTTAAATTTAAAATTGACCCTTCAATCAGTTCATGTGAAAAGCTTAGCAAATAGAATCCCTTTGAACTTGTCTTGATGAAGGAGACCCATGATGACCCTAAACCACATGAATAAGCTTGGAATAAACTTACTTTACATCAATAAGGTTTTCCAAAGTTTGGGTCCTTACATCATCTCCCCTTTGGGAAAATTCATCCTCAAATGAGCTAGAACATGGCTTGAAAGGCTTGACTTGAACATGAAACGTTCAACATGAAGCCACAATGCATAATTCATTACTTGAAAATCATCAAAACTCATATCAAATACCTTTTAAATCATTTTTGTGCACATGTATGCATGTTGTGTCATGAAACATAAGAGTGAAAGAATTCAGACCATTTAGAATAGGAAGAACCTAATACTTTAGGCTTGAGTAGATTTGAAAAGGTAGGGGTATCATGTCATCATATCCGACTCCATCTTCCAAGTGGCACTCTCCATATGTTGATTTCTCCAAATTACTTTAACCAATGACACATCCTTGGTTCGAAGCCGTTTCACTTGTCTATCCAAAATTCCAACCGATATTTTTTCATAAGTCAAGTTCTCCTCAACCTCAACACCTTCCGAAGGCATAATTGAACTAGGATCACTAATTAACTTTCTTAACAGACACATGGAAAACCAGGTGAATGGAACTTATATCCAAAGGCAAATCCAATTTATAAGACACCAATACACTTCCCTCGAATCCTAATACATCTTAATGGATCCCAGATGTATAGAATAATAGGAGTTGTTGGCTTCACTCATGATTACTGATCTAAGACCATCAATATCTGGAACACACAACCGATCTTGATACCGAAGCACACCATCTCTCCCTTGGGATAAAAGCTCCACCTTGTTTTCGGTAACCAACTTTTTTAACTCTACCAAAGATGGATCCAAGTCTTGCCTTGCCTTGACATCAACAACCATAGAAGACTTTACCCCATTTTGAACATGAGTACCACAATCATTAGAGTCGACAATTATAACACCCAATCTAACCAAACAATGAACATCTTAAGAATAATATCAAGATCAAACATCTGAACTTCAATAAGATCACAAGGAAAGACTTTATACAAGACTAAAACAGGACAACCTCGATAGACTCTTTAGGCAATAATAGACTCACACACAGGAGTATAAATCGAAAAAGGCTCCCTCAAAATATTAGGACTCAAACCAAACTTAATAGTTAAAAGAGGAATAACAAAAGATAAATTTGCACCCAGATCAAGTAAAGCATAAGCATCAAAACCAAAGACTTTTAACATACCAGTCACCATGTCCGGAGTCTCCTCTACCTCCTGCCAAGCATGCAAAGCATAGAACCTGATGTTTCTGGGGGCACCACCTTGAGGGATCCTCGGTTGGACTTGATCACCATGAGCCACTTGACCTTGACCCCTCTTGGCAGCTTTAGGAAAGTCAACAATTTTGTGGCCCATGTCACCACACCCAAATCAAGCACCTGAACTCCTCAAGCATGCACCTGAGTGATTCTTCCCACACCTACCAAACTGAAGAGGTAATAGTCCACCTCCAACCTGTGCCTTAGGAGGAGGCACTCCAGTACTGGCAAACCTTGCTACTGAACCTTGATCATGTTGGGAGCGATCATTTCCACCACCACTCCTAGAGTTTGAGAACCCACCATCATAACGATCTCTCTTAGGATCGTTCACCTTCTTTTCCTTGAGCTTTTCCCCATCAATATATTCAACATAGGTTATAAGCCTGGAAATGTTCATATCCTGAATAAGCATATCCATACGATATTCTTTCACAACAAAATCAGAGTTCCCAGAAATAAACTTGTACATCCTCACACGGTACTTTGAAAGTTTTGTAAATATGAGGGAATAGTCCTTCATACTCATTCCACCCTACTTAAGATTGATAAATTCTGCATCTTGGCCTCTCTAAGCTCAAAAGGGAAGAAATGGTCCAATAAAGCAAATTTACCCCATCAGCAACCCTCTCCATCAACCATTGAGTATACCACACTTGGGCCACATCCTTCAATTGATAAGCAGCTAACTCAACCTTCTCTTCTGAAATCACCCCCATAACAGAACACCTTAAATATCTCACCAATAAAAGCTTGGACATCCTTATCGGACTTTGAACTAAAGAATTCTGGGGGGATTTATCGGGGTGAAGTTTCTCACCCTAGAAACTTGGGGTTGGACTTGAGGAGGAGATTTTTCCTACCTAGACTAGTTGGTCATCGCTTGAGCTAGCGTAGCAAGGGTAGTATGAAGCTTATTCGGGGTAACTGGCTCCTCCATGGGATCTTGAGGGACTTGCTCCCTAGCAGTAGGGTCCAGTCTGGGTAAGAGAGCTCTTCTTGGAGGCATCTTTTGTCAGACATCAACGATGTCATCAGAGTCAAGAAGCCTTAATATACGATCCATAACACGACATAAGAAATGAAGAAGGGAGTTAATTCCTAAAACTTTATTATAGCCTCCCTCTCATAGGTATGGTACACCTCACATCTATGAATAGGACTCTACTCGACGTGGCATGTTGGGCTCTGAGGATCATTTTAAAACCTTAGTGCTCTGATACAAAGTTTTTCATGACCCGAGCCTAGGGCCTAGGAGTGTCATGGTGAAACCCAAGAGTCCCCAAAGAAGCCTCATAGCATACATACACCCATCATTGGTTCAGAAGCGCAAAGATATACCTTAAAAATATAGTTCTACAACGCAGGTAAGTATGACTCACGCTATGAGGATGTCATAGGGATAGAGATTTGTATGAATTCCATAGCACATAGCACATAAAACTAAGGGGACGAGTAAAGTTGACTCAAGCTATGGGGATAGAAGGGGCTTAGGACTTTCCACATCATCACACATCAAACATAATCATATCATCCATACATAATACATAACCATAACATCTCAAGCATACATATAACATACTTGTACAAAAGACTTCATGATGTGCAACAATGACTCTAACATAGAATAGGATGAGGTCCAAGACATGTATTGGGACCACCCTCAAAGTAAAGACATAAAAATCATAACATATTAGGTAGATATAAGTGGCATATCCTTGGATGATAGGACTTACCACAAGCAACTTTTTGTCAATCAAGCTAGTCATCAAGAGGTGGAAGATGATGGTCTCTAGTCCCTATATTGTTAGATTATGTAGGAAAAAGAGTATGTGTTAGTACGTTTGAATGTACTAAGTATGCGAGCATGCAAATGTGCATCGGCATGGTCAACCTGTCCAACGCCCGTGCGACATAGGCAGTGCCTCGCGAGCATCGGCATAGCCAACCTAGCCAGTGCCTGGGCCACACCGGCGGAGGCCAGCGCCCAGCATGCCACGACCATACGACTTCGGCAGTACCTCCCGCTCAGCGCCCATGCGACATCGCCCAGGGCTCGCGCATATGGGCAGCTTGGCCCTGGACGGCATGCCCAGCGCATGGGCTACCTTGACAATGCTCGGTGCACACGGGCTGGGCGGAAATGCCAAGTGCATGGTCCGTAAAATAGATTACAGGTCGTGATCCT
Organism: Solanum aculeatissimum; assembly: GCA_038996855.1. Taxonomy (NCBI): domain Eukaryota; kingdom Viridiplantae; phylum Streptophyta; class Magnoliopsida; order Solanales; family Solanaceae; genus Solanum; species Solanum aculeatissimum. The sequence continues at coordinate 15,806 of JBCEWC010002249.1, forward strand.
CTCTCATGAAAAGTAGATCAAAATTTGAGTTTCTAGATCTCATCCTATGGATCTACAAATGACCCATGAAACATGTTACAGGTTGTGGTTCACTCTCGTGGAAATCAAACCAAAATATGGATTTTTCGAGCTTATTCTATGGATATACAAACGGCCCATGAAATAGGTTATGGGTCATGGTTCACTCTCATGGAATTCAAACCAAAGTATGGGTTTCTGGAGCTCATTTTAAGACTTGTCAAATGGGTTGTGGAACAGGTTATGGGTCATATTCCCTCTAATGGACTCCCTTCTATACTTAGCAAAAAAATTTCAACTCTGGAACACCTCTTACGACCTGGTCCACAGGCCATACTCTAGACCACGGCTCATAAACTCTCTCGTAAAACTAGGTCTGAGGACCTATTTCACTTTCAAAACTTCTAGGGTGTTACATTATCTCCCCTTTGGGATCATTCATCCCCAAATGATGTAAGGTCTAGGAACCTAGTCAAGGCACGAATCCTATCTAGAACTCCAACAATCAAGACAATTCATAAAACACTTATGCAATCAATCAACAAGGCAGTTAGGCAAATAAGCAATCAATAGATCAACTCAATCATCAGTAAGACTCTAGAATGCTATCGTTAGTCAAACTCAGAATAAGACAAGACTTAAGAGATAGGATTGAATTATTACTGTCAACTTTCTCATCATTAGTAGGCAGGAATAAATGCAGATACCTAGCCTTCATATCCACTTCAGCTTCCCAAGTAGCTTCCTCTACAAATTGATTTCTCAATAACACCTTGACAGATACAATCATTTTGGTCCTCAACTTGTGAACCTGTCAATCAAGGATTTGAATAGGAATCTCCTCATAACTCAGGTTGTCTTTTACTCCAATACTCTGAAGAGGCACCACAAACTGTGGATCTCCCAAACACTTCTTAAGCATAGAAATGTGGAAAACTGGATAGATGGTCGCTAACTCTAGTGGTAGCTCTAATTCATAAGAGACATAGCCCACTCTCCTCAAAAATTGATAAGGACCGATGTACCTTGGACTCAACTTCCCTTTCTTCCCAAATTACATCGCCCCCTTCATAGATGATACTATCAAATGCACCCAATCATTGACTTCGAACTCTAATCCCCTCCTCCTAACATCAATGTAGGATTTTTATTAGCTCTGCAGTATTTAATCTTTCTCTGATGATTTTCACTTTCTCCATGGCTTGGTGAACCAAGTTTCATCCAATCAATTCTGCTTCACTTACCTCAAACCAACCAATTGGTGATCTACACCTCCTCCCATAAAGAGCCTCATAGAGAGCCATCTGAATACTCAAATAAAAATAGTTGTTATAGGTAAACTCAATTAGAGGTAAATAGTCATCCCAATTACCTTTGAAGTCAATGACGCAGGCTATCAACATACTTCCAAAGTCTGAATTGTGTGCTCTGCCTATCCATCAGTTTGAGGATGAAAAGTTGTGCTAAGATTCACCTTTGAACACAACCCTTTTTGGAAAGATCTCCAATATTGTGCAGTGAATTAGGCTCCTTTATCTAAGATAATAGACAAAGGAACCCCATGCAGTCTAACAATCTCTTTGATATATAAACAAGCATACTCTTTCGCGGTGTCAGTCACCTTTACTGCAAAGAAGTGCACAGATTTTGTCATCCTGTCAACTATCACCCAAATTGAATTATATTGTCTTTGAGACATCAGTAAGCCTATAATAAAGTCCATGTTGATCATCTCCCACTTCCATTCTGGAATCTCAAAGTTCTGAGCTACTCCACATGGCCATTGATGCTCAACTTTAACTTGTTGGCAATTCAGGCACTTAAAAATAAACTCAGTAATGCCCTTATTCATTTTGCTCCGCCAATAGACATCTCTCAAGCTAGGATACATCTTAGTTGACCCTGTATGGATGGAATACCTAGAATTATGGGCGTCTACCATGATACTTTCTCGAATACCATCAATATTTGGAACCCATAGTCTACCCTGATATCTCTATACTCCATCTCCCCCTTTGGGGAAAGCCATCACCTTTCTTTTATGTACATCTGCCTCTAATTGTAGCAAGGTGGGGTCTTGGTCTTGCTTTTCCTTCACCTCCTCTACAAGAGTGATGCAAACTAATTTTGAACATTAACTTTTCCTTTGTTAGACTCTTCAAGTTAAACTCCCAATAGAGCCAATCTATGTACTTCCTTTACCAACTATTTCTTTCCTTCCTCAACGTGGGTCATACTGCTCATTGACAACCTTCTAAGAGCATCAACAACAATGTTAACTTTACCTGGGTGGTAGAGGATGCTCATGTCATAGTCCTTGAGCAACTCCAACCATATTCTCTGTCGTGGGTTGAGCTCTTTCTGGCTGAATAGATATTGCAGGCTCTTATGATCAGTAAACACATCTACATACACCCCATACAGGTAGTGGCGCCAAATCTTAAGTGCAAATACCACCGCAGTTAACTCAAAATCATGGGTTGGATAATTCCTCTCAAGGACCTTAAGTTGTCTGGAAGTATAAGCAACAACCTTCTCCTTCTACATCAATACACACCCCCAATCCCACTCTTAAAGTGTCACAATAAATCACGAATCCATCTGTCCATTCAGGCAAGGTTAACACTAAGGCAGTAGTCGGTCTAGTTTAAACTCTTGGAAACTTTTCTCGCATTCATCAAACCATTGAAACTTGACCTTCTTCTGAGTCAGTCTAGTCAATGGTGAAGATATAGAAGAAAATACTTCAACAAATCTGCGATAGTAGCCTACTAAACCCAAAAAACTCCTTATGTCAGTCAGAGAAGTTGGTCTAGGCTAGTTCTTAATTGTTTTAATCTTTTGAGTGTCCACTCATATACAATCTCCAGAAACCACATGGCCTAGGAATGCCACAGATTTGAATCAAAACTCACACTTTGAAAACTTTGCATATAACTCATTATCCTTGAATGTTTGCAAAGCAATTCTAAGGTGATAAGCATGTTCCTTCTCATCTAGGGAATACACTAGAATACCATCGATGAACATAATCACGAATATGTCAAGGTACTATCTGAATACCCGGTTCATCAAATCCATGAAGGTTGCAGGTGCATTTGTAAACCCAAAGGACATTACCAGAAATTCAAAATAACTATAACGAGTCATAAAGGTCATCTTCGTGATATCACAATCCCTTACCTTCAAATGATGGTAACTAAATCAGAGGTCTATCTTTGAGAAACAAGATGCACCCTAAAGTTGGTCAAACATATCATCTATCTTGGGGAGAGTATATTTATTATTTATTGTAACCTTGTTTAGTTGCCGATAATCAATACACATTCTGAGAAACCCATCTTTCTTTCACACGAATAGGACAGGAGCACCCCAAGGAGAAACACTCGGCCTAATAAAGCTCTTCTTTAGCAAATCTCTCAACTACTCTTTCAGCTCAACAGGAGCTATTCTGTAAGGTGGAATAGAGATAGGTTGAGTATCAGGAAGAACATCAATCTCAAAGTCAATCTCCCTATCAGGAGGGACTCCAGGAAGATCCTCAGGAAATACTTTCAGAAACTAATTCACATCGGGATTAACTCAAGAGTAGGAGACTTGACATCATCATACTTAAATCGCATGAGGTGATAAATACATCCCTTAGGGATTACCTTTCAGCCTTAAGGTAGGAAATAACTTACCCTTAGGCGCAACAGAATCACTCCTCCACTCTAAGACAGACTCATTCAAAAACTGGAACTAAACAATTCGAGTTTTATAATTAACAGAGGCATAACAAGTGTGAAGGCAGTCCATGTCAGGATCATATCAAACTTAACCATCTCTAACTCAATCAAATCAGAAAGAATATCTCTATGATAGATAGACACAACACAATCTCTATAAACCCTTTTGGCTATGATAAACTCACCAGTAGGAGTGGAAATATCAAAGGGTTCAAGCAAACACTCAGGAGGAATCTCAAATCTACTGGCCATATAAGGAGTTACAAAAGACAATGTGGCACTCGAATCAAGTAATGCATAACAATCAAAGGTGAAGACTCAAAGCATAACCATCACAACATCTGGTGCAACTTCCTGATCTTAGAGATTGCCCATGGCATAAAAATGGTTTCTAGCCCCACTTGCGCCAGAAACACAACCTTTTTTATTTTCTCTAGTCAGTGGTACCGGTTTAGAATATTGAGTCTTATTAGCCCACTTTGGACAATATCTCTGAAAATGACCCATTTGGCTACACTTGTAGCACGCATCACCTCCCTCACAATATCTACCTAAGTATAGTTTGCCACACTTTACATATGGCGACTTACCTTGTGAACCTAGAGTCACACTAGCCTGCGACTGAGATCCCTGGGCTCTAAAATTTTGAGACTTCTGCTCATTCCAATTTTTAGATATCAGTGCACTAGCAGATGAAGGCGCTGGCCCGGACTGAAACTTGCTACCATTCCCATTTCCTCTCTTCCCAATCTCATGGCCAGAGGTTTTAGCCCTTTTATTCTTGATCTCCTCTCTGTCTAGTCGTCTTTCCTCCTCAGCTTGTTGCACATAGATCATCAACTTGTCTATGTTCATGTCGCTCACAAGCATAGTTTCTCTCCCATCCTACTTTGGCTATTTGTTCAACCTATAACCGTACAGACCCATCCTGCTTCTTATATCAACAACCATCTCAGGAGCATAGCGAGACAGTTGCATGAACATAAGACCATACTCTTTTACCATTATAGAGCCCTATTTTAGATTCAAGAACTCTCTTACCTTGGCTTTTTTCAACTCCCTCGAGAAGAATCGACCCATAAAAGCTTCCTCAAATACGGCCCAAGTCAGAACTGGAGCGCCCTCTCCTCTACCCTTCTTCCACTGGTCAAACCACAATTTGGCAACACCTTTGAGCTGGTAGGCAGCCAATTCAACTTTACTAGCATCGGTCACATGTATCACCTAGAACATTTTCTGCAGCACATTAATGTAGTTCTCAAGATTCTCATTGGGCATAGACCCAGTGAACTCAGGTGGGTTCATCATCAAGAACTCCCAAACCCTAGATGTGTCGGGGGCATCTTGTTTGCCTTCTCTCGGTCTAGCAACCAGTGTTGTCACAGCCTGGGCCAAAGATTGGATGGCCTGGCAAAGCTCAGCATTTGAGATGTCAGCCTGAGGTGGTTGTTTAGGGACGGCTTGGCCTATGGGTTTGTCCTACTTCTGGGCCTCAGGTTGGTTAACATCATATCTAGTCGAGCGCCCACTTCCTCTAATAGCTCTTCTTGGAGGCATGGTCACAATTCTTTAAATGTGTAATGCATGGATTAGAAAAGAGCTTTCATAGAGTTCAACTCTATAACACGAGTGAGAATACAAAAGAAGTGTAACTCTTCTTAATGTCCTATAACCTCTTCTTTATAAAATGCGGTGCACAACACTCCTTTAAATAAGACTCTACTAGACACGACTTCAAAGACTCCCTAGAACACTTGAACTTTGTGCTCTGACACCAAATTTATCACACCCCAGAAGGATACCCTAGACGCGGTCGACACTCAGAGACTATTGCTAGTCCCCAAGCGAACCACTTGGCCTCATCACAGTCATTCAATCATAACTAAAGATGAAAAGGGTGGGCAATCTCAATCATAACGCTAATATAAAAGGAAATAGCTAAAAATATTATTCAATCAAGCAAATCAACTCTAGTCTATGAAGCCTCTATCAACTATTCAATGATGTCAATGACAGGTCCATGGCTAACTCAAATCAAAAGAAGAGAAAGTCTAAAGTCTAACTCAAAAGCTAGATGAAATAATATGCATCCCCTGAACTCAAAGAGGACTCACCAGTCAACTTAAATAAGGAGAAAATCCTCAACAGAGTGCTTGTTGATGATCTCTAGTACTTGTCTCTACATCATGAAAAGATGTTGACCGAAATGAGCGTCAGTGCATAGAATATACTAGTATGTAAAATTGTTGAATGAAACATACATCAAGGTAGAATACTATCAGTTTGGATAACTCAATCAAGATGTCAAATGTCTATCTAAAGCAAGAGTAAATAGTAGACAATGATCAGTCAAGACAAATCCAAATCAATCCAATCAACTCAGAGTACGATCGACATGAAACCTATCTGGGAGTTTCTCTTATCTTACAACAATAACTTATGAGTCAGTGATCGTACAACAATCCCATTGATGTTTCCACAATCGCTCAATACTTATCAGGGTAATGAGCAAATTGATCCATAATGGATCAGCTCAAGTCAAATGAGTCCTCTATTCTTTTAGGGACTTATCAAGAGGAAACATCCAACTTAACAGTTTCAATCCTCTCTTACGTTTGGCGACGTAGTTTTGGACTTTGAGGTGGACTTAATCTCACTTAACTCAGTGCTCGATACTCCTCTCAAGACTCAGTGCTCATAAAACATCGATCACTCCAATCAACGAATCAATGAGTCCCTTAATGAACTCTTCCAGCTCATCAATTTTATCAAGTTAATCTTTCAAATTAGACCAATCTTTAGAGTTCTAGTATGCAGACTCACAGGACCATCAAGTTCTATCAACCTATCAGCATGTTCAATCACAATCACAATCAATATTCTCAGATCAAGGCTCTAGACTCAATCCCTAGGTTCATTCATGCAGTCTTTTATGAAATAATATATATATATATATATATATATATATATATATGGAATCTGAAATAACTCATGAAAAGTATTTAATCATAAAAATTAGGTTTATGATGATCATCAATAAATAAAAATATATAAAATGCATATAATTTGCAAGAAAACATTCAAAGAAGCTTACATGGGGACCCAATACATTTGTAAACCTTGTTATCATCATAAGTAGGGGCACATAGGGTAACAAACCCCAAGTTTTATTTTAGCCTTACATACCTGAAAGTTGAAAAATAATCATAACACAGAGAACCACAGTCGAATACATTGAAACCCTAGTTTTTCTCCACCAATCTTTGCTCTCAAGAAGTTTAAGTATCAAATGAGAGGAAAATACCCTTAGGTTACTAATAAGGACCGTTACTAGGTCCCCAAACGTCGTGGGTTTATTATAAAAAGGGGAAAGATAGAATTACCCTTCAATAAATATGCTGAAAGTGGACCATGAAACCCTTTTTACGGCCCGTGAAGTAGGTTATGATCGTGGTCCTCTCTCATGGAAAGTAGATCAAAATTTGAGTTTCTGGATCTCATTCTACGGATCAACAGACAGTCCTGTGAAATATGTTACGGGTTGAGGTTCACTCTCGTGGAAATCAAACCAAAATATGGGCTTCTAGAGCTCATTCTACAGACATACAGACAGACCGTGAAACAAGTTACGAGTCGAGGTTCACTCTCGTGGAAATGAAACCAAAATATGGGTTTCTGGAGCTCATTTTATGACTTTTCAGACAAGACATGGAATAAGTTATGGGTCAGACAAGATGTGGAATAAGTTATGGGTCGTGTTCCCTCTCGTGGACTCCCTTCTATACTTAGCCAAAAAATTTCAACTCTGGAGCTCCTTTTACGACCTAGTCCATGGGTCGTACTCTAGACCATGACTCATAAACTCTCTTGTAGAACTGGGTCTGAGGACTTGTTTCACTTCTAAAATTTATAGGGTGTTACAACTACTTTGTCTTGAACACTACCTTAAGACAAAACACACCACACACAAGGCCAATGGCCACCCCAAGGCAGCGTCCACGACTCGTGGAGGTGACCATGGAGTGTCACCTTGGTCAAAAACTTACGAAACTCAATTGTTAAGCATCGCTTAGGCCTCCCGAGGCCTGGGTCCTTACATCAGATTAAATTAAAGTGAAATGGGTTGGAATTCTAAAATTGAGTCACAAATTGACCCCATTTAGGATAAAATTGAAAGATATTGTGTAGGAAATGACTAGAATTGAAATAGATTGTAAAGAAATTAACTAGAATTGAAATGAATTAGATTAAAAGGGTTATGAATTAAACAAATGGAGGTAAAATTGAATAAATTATCATCTAATTAATAATCACAAAAAACACATTAATATAAATATACAATATTTTTTAATTATAATTTTATATAAAGAAAAAATACGTAATATATGATAAAATTATCATTTAAACATATTAAATTTATTATTTTAAAATTTGAAAATGAAAAAATATATATTTAAAACATAAAATTAAATAATAATGAGTATATTATTAATACTAAAAAATAATAAATAATGGAAAACAATAATATAAAAATAACAAATATAACTACTACTATTATCGTTAAAATAACAATTGCTATAATAATAAAAATAAATAAATAATAATAATAATAAAGGTAATTTAAAATGATAAAATAATTAACGAATAAATTTTGAAAGTTTTAAGAAATATATAGAAAATACGTAACTATTTGGATAAAATTGAAAATAAACTCATTTATCTTAAAAAGTTTTTAAAATACCTATTTAATCAAATGATAATCCAAAAAAGGTTATAGGTCGGTCAAAATTGGGTGTCAACAGCTGCCCCTTCTTTCCTCCGGAATGAAGGATGAATTATCGAGCAAAGAAAGTTGACGGGGTAGTCGATTATGTCCGACCTATGTAACATTATTAGAGGGACCAAATAGAACAAAAGGGGGTTGTGAAAAATATTATGGCGGAGACTTCGATTTCAAATCGCCTATATATCTCTGGTCGTATGAGAATCAAGTTGTGTGTAGTTCTAGATTTAGGAACGAATAAAATTTTCAAAAATGAAATTAGCAGTGTGGGAGTGATAATAGCTAGAATTGGAATGACCAAGATATAAGGTAGCGTGAATAGTATGAAGATATAGGAAATTATTCAGGCAGTGATAGAAGAGTGAAGAAAAAGGGATAGCAAAGGATCCATGATCATCGACTTACAAAATGAAAGGAGCATCTTTGAAGTGGAAGATGGAATGGATGAGGATCCATAGATTCTACAATCTGTAAATTTTAAAAACACTAGATAAACGGTTAGAGCACGCATATTCAATAGTGAAATAATTCATAAACATGATGTAAGTTACCATTTAGACCACGAAGTTTGTCATAAGATGATAAGGATGACATCTTAGGCTATGATGTTTTGGGTCATACTAATCGTAGATTATATCCTCAGGTGTTGAGATGACGTTCGTAGACCATGAAAAATGATATTTTTAGACGATGACATCTTCGGAACATGATGAAATAAATTAAATCTCTAGCCATGAGATGATGTTCTTAGGCCATGAAAGATGATATCTTTGGACTGTGATGCCTTAAGGGAATGGTAAGTAGAAATTAAATCCCTGGGCCATGAAATGAATTTCTTAGGCTATGAAAGATGATGCCTTTGGACTGTGACGCCTTAAGGGCATGGTAAGTAGAAATTAAATCCTAAGGCCATGAAATGATGTCTTTAGGCCATGAAAATTATGCCTTTGGACTATGACTCCTTAGGAGTGTATTATTTTCATGCAATTTTTTGGGACGATGTAAGAAATATCATTTTCAGGCATGATGCAAAAATACAATTTTGGGCACATGTAATTTTTGGGCCAAAATAGTGTAATGCAATTTTTGGGCACACACAAATGCAATTTTTGGGCACACACACATGCAATTTTTGGGTCAAAATAATGCAAAATGTAATTTTCAAACATAATGCAATTCAATTTTTAAACACATGCAATTTTTGGGCCAAAATCATGTAAAATGTAATTTTCGGGTATAACGTAATGCAATTTTTGAACACATGTAATTTTCGGGCCAAAAGCATGCAAAATATAATTTTTGGGCCAAAATAATATAATGTAATTTTCAGGCCAAAATAATGTAATGCAATTTTCGGGCACATGTAATGCAATTTTCGGGCCAAAATAATGCAAAAATATAATTTTCGGGCATAATGCAATGTTTTGGGTCAAAATAATGTAATGCAATTTTCGGACCAAAATAATGCAAAATATACTTTTCGGGCATAATACAATGCAATTTTTCGGCCAAAATTATGCAAAATGCAATTTTTGGGCATTATGCAATGAAATATTTGGGCACATGCAATGTAACTTTCAAGCTAATGCAATACAATTATCGGGCTCAAATGCAATGCAAAGCGTGGAGTAATATTTTGTCTTACTGAAATGACGATCGTTCGGGAAATATTGAGATGTACACCTATTCTTCTGCATTCAAAGAAAAATTATCAATTTATAAGAGGGGGAAGGTTGATCTATTTCTTCGCAATGACCAATACGCACCACTAGTTGCTGATATCCAACTTTCATCTTGATATCCTCTTATAGTCCGATCTTCAGTTCTAAATTTTTTTAGTGTCACTCAAAAATTTCTGCCCCAGTTTGTAGAAAATGCTCTAAAGGAATTTTTGAGATCCACTCAAATATTCTGCTCCAGTTATTTGTTCGATAAGGAATATGCTCTTTTAGAAGAATTTTTTAGATCCTCTAAAACATTCTGCCCCAATCCATGATCAAAGGGGAAATAAGATTTTTTATTATGATAAGACCAAACTCCGTAACAGCTCTTACGTATCTTTCTTAAATGGAAATCGGGTCTGACGTAGTTCTAAATAAAAGATGAAAGAACATTAAATCATTAAATGAATAGCATTTGAAAGGAACTCAAGCCAAATTTCTCCATTTATTTTGCTAGTGTAGATGTTTCTCTCATAGGACTCGGGCAGGATAACCTTTTTCTCAAATGGCACCAATCATGATCGGGCTTTACTTTATTAGTATTCAGCATACTCATTGATGATTAGGAAGTGAATTGTTGGAGACAAGTTCCTTAAGTTGAATGGTTTTAGTATCTATGAGTTTTTGGATTTTATCCTTCAGGGATCGTCAAGCTTCTGTGATATACCCTTTCATTTCAGAAGATAGGCACAAACCTTATTAGGATCATACCATTTGGCTTGGGTGTCTACGGGTAAAGCAGAAATTGGTGTGACATAACAAACTTCTTTTAGTCTTTTGTAAAGTTGGGTGATGGATTCAGCTAGTGGGTCGTAGTTTTTTGTGGGTCTTTTATTAAAGTTGGGACAATTTTTATAATTTGATTGTTGAGGAGATAGGGGTGATGGTGGAGCAGTTGGGTAATATGTTGGTTGGGTGTTGTCAACTGGATATGTGGGTTGTTGGCATTGTGGGGAAGGAGCTTGGTAAGGGGTATATGTTGGATAAGGTGGGAAAGGTACAAGGTAGGGAAATGTAGGATAGTGAGGGAGAGATGGAGTTGGAATTTGTGGTCTGATGGGGCTTTTAGTCTCATGAGCCATCATGACCGCACTCACTTCCTTCTTCTTGCGATTCTCAGGCAAACTTCCAGATTATAGTGCCTTGTTGGTAGCCTATAGAGCTTCCAGGTTGATAATGGTATCGTTTTTAATACCTTTCTCAATCCTTTCACCCGGCTTGATGATATTAGCAAAGTCCTTTTCTGTGACGAGCATCATCCTACCCTAATATTGGGGCTCTTGTGCACGAATGAAAGAGTCCTTCATTTGAGACTCATCCATGGGAGGTCTGGCCCTAGCAGCCTTAGACCTCCACCTTTTGGCATAGTCTCTAAATTTTTCACTAGGCTTCTTCTTTAGATTCTGGATGTAAAACCAATCAGATGCATTTCTGTGTTGAACCCGAACGAATCCATAAAATCAAAGGCCATATCTACCCATTTTGACCATTTATAGGCATATTGGTCAATGTACTAGGTCAGAGCCTCTCCCGTGAGGCTCCTCATAAACAATTTCATTCTAATTTTCTCGTCTCTTCCAGCTCTAGCTAGCTTGTCGTAGTACATGCGCAAGTGGGCCTTAGGATCGCAAATACCATTAAATAGTTCAAACTTTGAGGGTTTATATCCTTCAAGCAGTTCCACATCAGGGTGCATGCACAAATCTTCATAGCTTAACCCAACTACTCCTTTGTTTTCTTCAAAATATTGCAAGTGATTGGTCAAGCAATCCAACTTCTCAGCCATGGATTTAATTAGTATATCCTTTTGGGACGATTCTAGTTCGTGGTAGTCATGGGTACAAGGAGCGATTTTGACATATATAGGATTATGGTTACGATTTCCTGGGGTGTGGGCATAGGAAGGGTTGGTGGTGGATTTAGGAAGTATGTTTGGGATGTGGCTTGAGTTTTGAGGGTATAATGTTGGCTCAGAAGGGCCATAATCGTATGAGTTTTGTAAGTGATGGCTCGGAAGTTGAGCATTTTGGGGTGGCATATTGGTGAGGTTTGATTGCATTTGGAAAGTGGGTTGAAAAAATGAAGGGTAATTTGGGAGTGTGGCTTGGGTAGTAGTGATTTGGTCTTCCATGTTCTCCCTAAAAGGAGTGTCGAGAGAAATGGATAGCTTAGCCAGATTTCGCATGCTAGTCATCTCTTCTTCAAGTTCTAGAATTTTTCGTTCCAACCTTAAAACCAGGTCAGTGGATTAAGCCCCTCTTTAAGAATTTTCATTGGTGTGGTTGTCATTGGTCATCTTGCCTTTTCTCTTGTTGTTCAAACTTGAGAGTGGCAGAGGAAAAGGAGGAGCCCCTTTTGATTTTGTGTAATAAGTCAGAGTGTGTCAACAGATCAACCTTAGGGAGGAGAAAAACAAAACGACCAAAAACCTTGTTAGGGGGTTAGAATAATAATAATAGATAGCACATAGTTTAAAAATAAACGCCCTAAAATTCAAGGGACCTCATTGAGCCAGAGGTAGGTCTAATACGACAAGCAAGTGATCCATGATAGTTAATTCAAACTTTAAATTGTAACTTAGAGTTTAGAGTTAGAACAAAATAACATAATTGTTTTATTGAATAAGACAAACCATTACATAATGGGAAATAACCTTTTTTTAAAAATCAAAATCTAAAGGTAATAAAGGATAAAAAAGGGGAAATAAACTAGCACATAATTAAAATATTTAGATGTGGAGGCTTTCGTACGTCGGGACAATCTGCTCCCTCATCTCTGGAGTGATATCATAATGTTTTTTCAATAGATTGTGGCCCCAAGCTCTCTCTTCCAAATCCTCATACCTTGGTCGCCCTCCTCGATCCAAATCTACTCTCTCGGCATCCTCTAAAATCCACATATAGTATTCGGGAGTGCAGTAGGGGCAATTTTCCAGAAGGACAAGAGTCAACACTCTTTCCCACCTTGTATATATATTATGTACCTTTGGAATCTCCTCTTCAAATTCATACTCAAACAAGATCATATTGGATCAGAATTGAATCAAATCAAATTGTCTAAGTACTCATAAAGGGGCGTAGGGTTGGACTCCTTTCAAACTGATGAGCTCAATATAGTAAAGTTCATCTCCTCTTGCTATCGCACATGAGGGGTTCAACCAATAGTACTTCCACTGATGTTGTAACCAGAGATCCCTCTCATGAATCTAAACCACTCTTCGGCACCCACTAGGCGACGAATCTACGCATCCTTGTTGGGTGGGTGTAAATTTTGTTTCCCAATCCATCAAGAATGTCTATTAGATTTGCCCTTTTGTAAAAATGCTCAATTGCCCAAAGATGTAACAAAATATTGCATCACTCAAAGAATTTTTTACTTTGAACACATTTGGACAATGCCCTCATCATTTCTGCTAATATCATGGGCACGAGAGTATTTCCCCCAACATCCCTTCCTTTAGTTAAAGTGTGCACAACCCAGATTAGGCAAGTATCTATATTTCTATCTTCTCTAAGAATGACTAAGGTACCCAGCAATGTGACAACAAAGGTATTCACGTGATGCACTTCCCATTTTGCTGCTAAACAAGAAAATTCTTTTTTGAGATTTTCATAACTATCTTGATTACCGAAGTGAGAATACAGAAAATCCAAAGAAATCCATTAAAAATTCAAACAAGTTAATTTAGGGTTGTACACTAAACCTAAATTCCTCATAAATTTCTTTGGAGTTTGCCTATGTGGGACGACCATGCTCCTATCCTGGTAAGGCAGGTCGATGAACCCACTAATTTCCTCAATTGTGGGAATCAACTCAAAGTCACGAAATTTGAAAACAGTTTTAGTAGGGTCCTAAAATTTCAATAGTGCTTTGATCAAGTAACGACTCAGAATAACGTAGATCAAGTAAATAGTTGAGTAATCTCTATAGCACGGTCTCGCTTAATATTTTCTCACCATCTTCGAAGCTTGTGATTGACACCCACTACCATTTGAGTGTTGGCAAAGTTTGGGGAGGCCATTTAGTTTCTTTCTGCACATAAACAAAGAAAAGAAAAAATTCTAAACTTCATTTTGACAATATTTAGGCTTGGATTAATTTATCGTGATCACATAAACACATAATATGCAGTATTTTGTTTAGAGGGTGATTGGACTGTTTGACTTAAACAGGATCCCATGGGTCAAACTACCTAGGTCTTATACATGCATGACCTAATTTTGGGGTGGAATAACTCTATTCTAGGTTTCTATAGAGTAGATTAAACACGGACTGAGGGTGATATTATGCGAGAAGCACGTGGTCTAATAGTGGTAAGACCATCTGTCATTCACCACGCATACACTTGCTCTCTAATATTTGAATTTTGAAGAGAAACGTGAGAAGTGCAAAGGCACAACATCACCATAAAAAAGAAAAAACAGAAGGATCTCAAATGGGGAAAGGTATGAATGGTATGCCAGTTTATATTAAAGCAGTAATAGTTAGCACATAAAAATAATAGTAATAAAATAATTAAAAGTTATGGGATAGGGGTTCGGAAGTTAGAGCAGTAATATAAAATAAATAAAGGAGGGGGAAAAGAAAAGAGGAAGGGGAATTATGTTAGCGGGGAATAAGGGAAAGGAAGGGGGGTGTTAGAGGGGTGTGGGGAAAGGAAAAATAAAATACAGTTAGTAAGAAAAAATAATAACAGTAAAATTTAACAAATAAGGCAGGTAAGACAATTAAGGAAAACATATAAGGATAAAGAGAAGGGAGAAACTTAAAAATAACAGGGATAGGAAAAAGGGGATTAACATGCATAAAAAAAAACCCCACATAAATCATAAAACACGTAATGGTTAGAATCTAAAATTTTTAGCAGAGTCACCATTCTGTCGCACCCAATTTTTTTCAAAAAAATGGGATCCTGTACGATGTCATGACACAACTCTTTTGGGATTTGAAAAGTTAAAGTTGAAGAGTCACCACCTAATGTATTAAGGTGCATTAGGACATCATTCTAACATAAAAATTAGGTTTAAGTCTAAAGTTAATCAGAGAATAGGTAGGGATTCAAGTTACCTTGAACGAAAGGTGTTTAGGCACCCTTCCATTCGCAAATACGGGTCCCGACCATATCTTGCATTTTATGTGGGGGTTACAAATAGGGTCTCTTATTTTAAGAAAATATCCTAGTAAAAAGCCTAAGTGATAAAACATTAAAAAAGAAAGAAAAACGGATAAATAAATTAAACAAATTAAAACTAAACTACCCAAAATAATTAACAATAAACAAAAAGAGAAAAATATTAGGACTAAGCGATTTATTACCACTAGGATCAGTTTACCTGACTTTTATTTTCAGAAGACAAAATTAAATTTTGTCATTTTTTGCTCGCTTGGCTTATTTAAGCTGAAGGACAAAAATCAATATTTTGTCCTATTAATCTTGAGTTTGAGTCATCATATCCAAGGGTCCTATTTACCCCTACCCCTCCTAGGTTGGTTTATTATTTACCTAAAAGCGTATTAAAAAATAAAAAATTCTAATCATTTTCTAAAGTGTCTATCGTCCCATTCTAAGGTCCAAGAGTCATTGAACTTCTATTTTGGGTAAGTTATAAACTAAAATAGACTCGGCGTCAATCAAAATAACTTGGACGAGCAAGTAGCGCAAAAAGTCTCGAGTAAGCCTCTAAAACACAAAACATGCTTCAAACACAAACAAGTACTGCAAAATCCTAAATTTACTTAGTGTGCATTACAAATAAATATTCAAATTTTAAAACATGGAAATAGCTTTTGCTTCTAAAAACATCATATTGAGTTAACATTTTTTATGTTTAAAAATTCTTAAAAGGCATTTAAGTTAAAAAAAGAAGAAGATAAAATCATATAGACATGATTTCTAAACACATGACATGAAAATATTAGATGTCCTAGAGGCAGGATTTCTAGCATGAAAAAAATAATGAATATTCTAAAAGCATGATTAAAATAAATAAATAAAATTAGTGAATAGCCTAAAAGCCTGATTTTTAAAAATAAAATAGTGACTAGCCTAAAAGCATGATTTCTAACATGTAAAATATCAAATCTTGAAGGCAAGATTTCTATGACAAAAATTTATTAAATCTTATATGCATGACATATAATATGTGAAAATTATTAAACAATCTAAGAATATGATTACTAATCATAATATTGTCAAGAATTATTGTTCATATGTACATGATCTCTAGATTATATTCCTATAAGCAGGATATCTAGAACGTGTTTTCAAACATGGGCAAAACAAACTAGATCAAAACCTTCCAAAACAACATGATATCTAAAGTACATGCTTGAGACAAAATTTGTAAAGAAAACCTATAGGCGTGATTTCTAATGCATATTATTTAGACATGAAAATAACAAAGAAAACCTGTAAAAACCTATAGATATGACATCTAAAAATATTATTTTTAACACATTCAAACTAAAGTAAGATAAAATTTAAGAAACATACTTGATTTAAAGTTCTTTTCAAGTTATATTACACTAACCTAAATCTTTTAATGCACCAAATAGCACATAACTCATGATTTATTTTAAATATTAACTTCTAACTAAGATTGCCTAAAAACATTGCTTAATTATTTTTAAACAAACAAACAAGCAAATTAAATGACAACACAGATAAAACAAAAAAGAAAATTAATTAGCACATAATTCCCCTCCCTACTTTTAACTAGTCCCCAATTTTCACTATATTTTCATTGTTACAACATTACAAAATAAAAAGTATAACAGTAAAAAAAAACTTCAAAGGTCCTCCGAATCTATCCCCGTCCCCAGACGACTCTTCAATTCTTTGAACTTGAAGTTTAAGTTCCTGCTAAATAACAAAAAAACAAAATAGTATATGCCACAAAAAATAACAATAATAACATAAAATACTAATCAGTTAAGAAAATAGAAAATCAAAGATCCAATAGCAAACTAATAGTGGAAGAGTCTTGAGAATGATCTATGATTAGTCTTCTTTTCCTTTTTGCCTTTTTTCCCGAGGAGACAGAAAGGGCAGGAAATTAAAAAGAAGAATGTTAGAGTAGAATTGTTTGTATGTTCGTATCAAGAGACTGTCTCAACCGTGAGGAGAGGACCTTTATTTATATAATAACTAAAGAATAATCAGTAGACGAGAAAAAGGCAAGAAAACAATCAACTAAAATCAATTGTTACCATAAATAAAGGAAAGAAAAATAAATTGGTAATCATAGAATTTGGTTCAAACCTTACCAAAATAAGCCAAGTAGAATAAAATTAATTTTGGAGAATAAAAGCAGAACACAAATGATTTACCATATAAGAATCAAAATCATATTTGCTAAATCTTAATTATGCACCAATATCAATCATACGCAATATGTGAAGAAAAATTGATCAGGAAGATTAAATCTTGCCAAAATTAATTCTAAAATCAAACAATCAATTAACAGTGTAATTAAGCTAAGCATAACATTCAATCTGATGAGATTGAGAATCAATTAATAGAACGATATATGCCATACGAAGGAATTAACAAATTTTGACAGAATCACAGCCAAAGAACAACAATCATCTAACACATTGAAAGCACAGTGTACCCAAATAAGTGAATAATCAAATTTCTTATCAATCTTGTTCAAGAATCCAAGTACTAATGGTTCCCACTCCATTTTAAAACCAAGTCAAAAAAATAAAAATTTAACAAGCATAGAATGTTAATGATTAACCAATAATGAGCAAACCTAAACATGAACAAACACGAACAATTTTAGAATCAACGACCTTTCTCATAATTTGAGAATTTCAGAAGAAGGAGAAGCCAAATTTAAAAAGATATTACTTGGAGAAATTCATGAGGATGAAAACTTAAAAAATTTTGACCAACCAAAATTTTAAACCGTGGTTATTGTCATTATCACTAGCGACACCCTTGGTCAAAATTGTGACTTTTTACCGAGGACGACAATAACTATGCATGGATGGGCGGACAAGGATTGAACGGAAGAAGGAGGTCGTTTTGGGGGGTTTTTCGGTAGGTTTGGGGTTTGAATTTTCTGGCGGAGATTTCCGAAAAAGAGAGACGAAGAAGAAGAAAAAAGGTTGTTTGGTGGGGCTCGCCGGACGGAGGGAGAGAAAGAGTGGGATGAAGGATCATTTTAACGAGGTTTTTCGGCGAGCTTGGGAGGTGAGGGACGGAGGTCGACGACAGGGGAATCGAAATCGCTGGCGACAGAGTTTTCCGAGGGGACTGGGATTCATTTGGGGGTTGTTTGAAAACAGAGAAAGAACGAGGAGAAAGGAGGTTTGGGGTCACGATTTCTGGCGAGGAGAGGGATGGAGAAACAGGAGAAAAAGAGAATTGTGTTTTGGGATGTTGCTATCGGAAAAAGAGAAAGAGAAGAGAGGAATCTAGGGGTTGTCGGCGATGGGAGAGGGTAAAGGGTCGTTGGTGGTTGGGTTCACTAGAAAAGGAGAAAACAGGAGGAGGAAGGAGAAAAGGATGGTGGGTTGCTATTTTCTAGCAAAAATAGAGGGTCGCCGGTGGGGATGGAGGTGAGGAGTGAGGAGAGGACAGGTGGTTGTCTGGAAATTGAAAAAAGGAAATTAAAAAATGACAAAGGCTTTTGGGGTTATGGAAATTAAAAAAGGAAAATAAAGAAGATAAAATCACGATCGTTGGATCAAATTTAATGAACGGACAAGATCAATTTTTGACAAGAATGGATCAGATCCAAATTGAAAAATAAGTATTCAAAATGCGTTGAAATTTTAAAATCGAGTCATACATTGATCAAATTTAGGCTAAAATTGAAAGAATTTGTGTAGGAAATGACTAGAATTGAAATAGATTGTAAAGCAAATGACTAGAATTGAAATTAATTGGATTAAAAGGGTTACAAATTAAACTAATTGGGTGAAATTGAATAAATAGCCATCTAATTAATATTCACAAAATACACATTAATATAAATATACAATATTTTTGAATAATAATTTCATATAAAGAAAAAATACGTCATATATGCTAAAATTATCATTTAAACATATTAAATTTGTTATTTTAAAATTTAAAAATGATAAAAATTATATTTAAAATATGACACTAAATAATAATGAGTATATTATTAACACGCAGAGCTTTTCTAGCTTCTTGCTCTTCTTTTGATCTAATTTATTTTAAAAAGTTTTAAAAATACCTATTTAATCAAATGTCAATCCAAAAGAAGTTATAGGTCGGTCAAAATTGGGTGTCAATAATATAACAAATTTAAAAAGAAAAAAATCAGTAAAATTATTTTGGAAACATTAAACTACTCCTTTTATATTTAAGAATCTTTTGTTACATTAAATTTTAATAAGTTAATTATTTGATTTCTAATTATTTAACTCAAAGTTATTACTTTATGTATTCAAAAACTAATTAACACACACACACACACACACACACACA